>ML792479.1:684558-700061 GCA_009831015.1 Picea engelmannii | reverse complement strand
GTTCTGAGACTGGCCACCGTTCCTCGATCCTGATCCTGGGCTCCTCCTCTTCTTTTGTCCTCCAACTGCTGCAACATGAAGTTCTCCTAAAGCTTGAGGCAAAGCTAAAGGGTTGGGACAATAATGGACTTGGCAATTTGGCAAAGTTTCTTTGCTATTATTTTTCCTCTTTTGAATAATACCCCTACCCCTCCTTTTATAGGCTAGAAGGAGCTAGGGTTTTAGGCGAACTCTCGGCCATGCATGGCGGAGAGTTCCAGTTAACTGACAAAAAGCCTCATGTCTCGGCGGAAACTTTCCTGATTTCTTGCTTTGTTAGGTACCCGTGGGCTGTAGTGGGTTAGCCCGCAGATACCTGCGTGCAGTAGAAGATCAGCAAGCGGTCACCCGCGCCCAGTGACAGGTTAGGGCGCGGGTCCCTTGATTTAAGTAGTTTTTTGAGGATTTGTTCAACATGGCTTTGGCTAGGAAGAGGCATGTGTTGGCCTGATGCCAGGTAAACCTGTGTGGTGCATTTTCGGGTTATAACACTCCTTGGTAATGCGGATCTGATGGTATCCTGAAAATCCATCTGTAAAAGAATATACTTCCTGGCCTCCCATGTTATCTAGCACTTCCTCTGTGAATAGTGTAGGGAAAGGGTCATGCAGATAGACATTATTCAACTTTTTGAGGTCCACACAGATCCTGATTTCTCTCGTCTTCTTGTCTTGTACGACCATAGGTCTAATCCACTCTGACTCTTCAACAGGTTCAATAATCCCTGCTTCCAGCATTTTGTCGAGCTTGATCTTCACTTTTTCCTTGTATTTTGGGTTCAGTTTGTAAGGTCTTTGCTTGACTGGATTCGCATCTGGTTTCAAAGGTATTCTCATCTCACCCATAGGCCCTTTGATTCCATTCATATCAGTGAACTTGGTTGGGAACAAGTCCTAATATTTGCGCAATAATTTTGTAATCTTGTCAATGGTAGCAACATCCCAATAATGTTCGACATTGGCAAGCTTCGGTGTCTCCTCTGTACGAATATTGACTTTCTTTATTTTGATCAATTGTCCTATGAATGGAATCTCAACTCCTGGTCCTTCCACATTTCTGTGGCCTTCTGTCTCAATGATGTTTACCTTCCTCGGATCATCATCCTCATCGACATTAATGTTGTAACATCCTTTCAATTTCTAGAATGGTGCAGTCCATTCATCCTCTACTTGATCCAAAGGGAGGCTAGATGCCTCCTTAAATAATTTATGTCTCACAATATGTAATGCTTGGTCTACTAAAGGAAATTCACTTTCAAACAAAAAATTGGTTACAAAATTATGGATCATACCTTCCAAATCTGAAGTGATGAGGCGCAACTCTACTTGAAGGTACCAGTTGATAGGGATCGTGTCCAGCATGCTAATGAATTTGTGCACCCATTGTTCTTAAGGAATGTCACTCCAGGCCTCTTCCGAGCTTCACACATGGTCCTTTGGGAAACTTTTCCCTATGTACCTCACTTCACAACTTCCTACTTGTGCTAAGAACCATGTTGTCATCAAAGTTCAACATTGTGTCCAGTCTATGATGTTTCCTTTGTGCATCCCCCACCATCTTGCTGGTGTGGCTTTCATGGACTCATTCATTGCCAATAGCCTCTATTGTGTTGGTACACTTGTCTCAAAATCTGATAAGAAGTTTTATAAAGGGTTCAACCCATCAAATGTGGGTAAGTTACTCACTATTGTGTTGATCTAGCGAACCCCTCTGGTTAGTCTAGCACATCTTCTGGTAGAGACTTCATACATCTGGTTCTGCCAGTTCTCCAACCCTTCTTCTGAGTTTGAAGACATGTGATGTCGCTTTGCTAGCTCAGATTCCCGTCGGCTGTAGGATTGATATAATCTTGTTGTCTGGTTGTTAGTTTGTAGATATTTTCCAGTTCGTATGCGTGGTCTTCTTCTCTGATAGGCTCTGTGTAATGAGGACCCTCATCCGAATCTAAAGGTGAAATGAACCTAAGGCCATCTCTTTCAAATTTCATACATCTCTTCTTTAGATCAACAAAAGTAGAATTGTTGAAGGCCCAATCAATTCCTAATAATGAAGGATAAGGGCAGTTGTCATCAACAATTTCAATTACTTCAAAATCGACAAAGGTTATAACTCCATCGATGTCCATAGGGACATGCTCCAATCGTCCAAATGGGTTGATAGCTTGCTAATTATCCATTCTAAGCCTGATAGGGGAACATATCAACTTTGATTTTCCCATCAGTTCCCAGGTTTGCTTCTTCATGACATTGACCTCCAACCCTAAGTCGAGGACCACATAGTCTATATCATATTCTCCTATTTGAGCATTCAGGTGTAATTATTTATTTGTCCTTCTCCTTTTCCCAATTTGGTGCACTTCCCTATTCAGTAAGGAGTCTATCTTTCCTAGCTCATACTGCTTGATTAAATCTTGTAATTCTTGTACAACACTTTTATCTTGAATCAACTTAACACAAGTGCACAAAAATTCCATGAGTTTGCTTACCTCTTTTCCTTCTGTTAGTGACGCAGACTGATCAAACACCTTAGGCATGCCATATTCTTTGATTTCTGGTTGTTTCTTTGGTAAAGACCCTTGATCTCCTTTGAACTCTTTTCTTGCCTCAAATATCTATCTTTCTTTCTTAGCATCGAACATTGGGGTCTTCTCCATATCTTTCTTGACTCTATGGTCATCTGTAGTATTTCCTTGGGATGCTCTGTCTTCTCCTGTAGTAGCGCCTCCTTGAGTGATAAAAATGACTCTAGGGTCTGCTCCACGAGGTTCAACATATATTAGTTGCACTTGCAGGTTTTGCTGAGGTCCTCGTCTTTCCTGAAGCTTATCTAGCAGCAAAGGGAAGTCCTCGATGACATGCTCGAAGGAATTGTAATAACTTCAGGTTGTGCAAGGGTTCTTCCAGTCCCTCGCTAAATGTCATGGCTACACACAGTTGTAAGATATTATTTGTCCTCAGCCTCGACCCATACCTCCTCCTTGTCCTTGTCCTCTATATCCACCGCAAGGATTGAAACTTCCTCTTCCTGGAGAATTATACTGTGCATTGTTTCCTTCTTGGTGTACTTCGCCTTGGATCTTGTATATGTCTCTTGATCTTTCGTGCATCAGGTCAAAATCCATAAAATCTCTATCATCGTGCCCTACGAACTTACATAATGTCCAGTACAAGTTTGTGGGTGTCTGAACATACTTCTGCATATAATAGCACTCACCAGGGCAATGTCAGTTTCTGCATACTTCGCACCAGTGTAGGTTAAATTGCTTCAAGGGGATTAATGCTCATGAGGCCAAATATTCATGAAACACGGGACAATTTTCTTTATCATGATCTTCAGATCTTCATATTACACACAAGATATCTTCTCTTTTATCATTCCCCTTTTCCATCTTCATATCCTCAATCTGTAGAGACAAACTAGTCAGCTAGATCAAGATCTGGCTCATGCCTGAGCTCGATTCTCCCATAGGTGTTGATTCAAACTTCATAGCGATCTCCAAAGCTTCTGACTATGATGCAATCTTCTGCTACATCAGGGGAAATCTGATGTGTGGTAAAAGAGAAGAGTTGAACCATTCTTTGTTCTTCTCATCTGGGATCTTAAAAGTCAATCGGCCTGTTAGGGTCTTGAATCTCTGATCGAACTCCCAAACAGGTTCGGCTAACTTATGTTTGATCTCCTTCAACTCAGTAATACACTGTGAATCTGACTTAGGTTTTTTAAACTCTGCAACCAGTGCATTCTTGATCTCATTTAGTTTCTTAGGCTATGTAATTCCTTGGACAAGCTTCATGTACCAACTCAACACGCGATCCCTCAACGTAGTGCTAAATTGGTTTCTTTTAACAGCTTCATCGGTAATATTTTTAATGTTCCATATGGCCTCGCACAGGAACCAGTGCTAATCAGGATCTTCAGATCCATCTCCTTTAAATATAGGGAGCCTCATCTCATCTGCCATAGAGCTACCTAGGTTTCCTATCTGAGTAGATGTTGAACTACAAGTAATAGTAGTCTGCAGACTCTAGTGATTCAAAATATTCTGATTACTTAGCATTTCTAAAATAATAAAAGGATTGATATTACTTACTTTAGTGGTCTACGCAGTTCCTGATGTTTTTCGCTCGTTCTGGCAAAGTTCTTCAACTTCCTCTTCCTCTGCTATGGTGGGTTCTGAATGTTCTGTGTTCGTCAGATCTACTTCTTCTCCACTGTAGAAACCCTCGTCTCTATAGTTTTTCTTGAACGGGTTCTCAAGGTGAACCCCTCGAAATACTTTCCCACTTTGTGTATGTCCAGCTTTTATGTCGTTTTCATTGTCTGAATTATTCAACATTAGCCTTTTCGAATCCAAACAATCTACTGTATCTTCAAGATGTTATTTTCATGCAACAACATCTTGATTCTTAGCTTCAGAAATTGTAAAAATTTTCCTCTGGGTTCTTTGAAGAAGTATCTCTCGGCCTGGCTATATGATTTTTTTCTGTCAACAACAAATTCGGTGATATACCCTCCAATGGTACTATCAAACTAGTGATCTACAACCCTTGATATAGCGTTGTCAACTCTCTTAACCTTCTTAATCAACTCTGATGTCTAGACCACAGGAGGTCTAGATCTGATCTCAAACTGGGTATTGGCTAACCTATCTAACCACTCATATATCTCTTTATGGATTCCTCCAAAGAAGATCTCATGAATATCGATGAAGATGTGTCTTTGCAGCCAACCTTCAGTACTTAGCTTAGGGTTCTTGTTTTGGGCTTCAATGAAGTCCCTCTCTTGATCCTCTATCCACTTCTAAATCTTCATCTTCGATGGGAACCACCTTGAAATTCCCTTACACAGATTCGTGTCCCAGAAACAGAACCATTTGTTGGCACAAGGGTAGACCCGAGGTTCACTCCAAGAGCGCACCAACAAGCCCTAGCTACTGGCCTTTTCGGCAACACCTATGAAGCAGATGTAGTCTCACCCGAAGCAGCTAAGAGGGGGGTTGAAGGAAAAGAATGTATACAACAAGGGGAATATCAAGTGGATCTATCACAACAACAATACAAGATTCATATATCACTTATCATCTAGGTCTATCTTTCTCATCTATAGATCTGGTCTACTTGACCTTCTTTTTTTGGGCTTTGCCAACCTGTCTTTCCTTCTTCATCGCGCGGTGCTCCAAATCATCCAATGATGTCTTTCTCTGCTTACTGATTTTTCCATGATCCTTCTTCCTTTCTAATCTGTCATCCATGATCTCCTTGTCCAACGACTTGATTTTCCACACTTCGCTCCATCTTTCCTGCTCTTTTGCTCACTTCGACTCAGTGATAGTTACTGTGTCTCCTGTGAAAGTCGCTTTTTACCTTTCCTTCCTTGTTCTTCACTTCCTTCCATAACCAAGGGCCAACAGTATCCAATGGTCACAACAAACATTGGCTCTTCCCAAACAGATCTCGTTCATTCGTCTGACAAACAAAGGAACCTTCCCTTTCGATACTTCAATCTCGCTATTCTTCCTGAGCTTTTTTAGCTCTAAAAGGCTTAATAGCTTTGCACTCTTTCTCTTGAGCTTAACACTTAGAATAATTCTTCTGTGCACCCCTTGCGCTCATTCATCAACTCTAGAACTTAAGAGGTTCTCATTCTGTGCCCGCCTTGTAGAGATCCTGTGCATACGTGCACTACCTCTCCTGAGATTAACAGACTCCTTCCTCCAAGAGACTCAAAAGGAATGGGAGTGTCGACATGCACACATGAAATTATGCCCAATATCGACAAACTCACAGTTCATTTATTTTAACTTGAGC
The DNA here is from genome assembly GCA_009831015.1 of Picea engelmannii. NCBI lineage: Eukaryota > Viridiplantae > Streptophyta > Pinopsida > Pinales > Pinaceae > Picea > Picea engelmannii. The sequence goes on along the minus strand of ML792479.1, from coordinate 694,215 downwards.
CACCACAGGGCTCAAGCATTTACGTGTACAAGACAAAGAATCTTTTATTTTATTAAATACACAATTAGGTATAATTGAAGGGATGCAATATAACCATTAAGAAAACATGTCCATCCCTACAACATTCATAGAATATCCAACCTTAATTCATAATTGCCACTTAAATACACATGATATAAGATTAATTATCTATTACAAGTGGTGGCCAACTAATTGACTGTGCGTGTTCATCCTTCCACCCAACCATAGGCTTAGAGGCATTCATTCTTAGCACTCTAGACACCCCCATTCCAAGCCATGATATCACCAAAGAGTTTATGCCAACTCTCATCGATCATTTCCCTTTCACATCTTCTGTGAGGTTTATCAAATGCTTCCTCAACATCAAGCTCATGGCCTTTTGCTCAGGTCTAATTCTCTACATACTATCAGAGATATCTCTGTCTATCATGACCTTGATGAGGTTTATCAGATGCTTCCTTAACATCAATCTCCTGGACTTTTTCTCATTCTCTTCTTGCTGAAATCATAATCCTCACATTCTCCACTCTTCTATTCATATCGTATTGTGTTTCTTTCATGCACATTCCTCCTATCCAGTTCCTTCTGTCAGAAAGAAACCCTGGTTTCATTCTGGGTCCACAATACCTTGTGGTACTTCGAGCTGACCTTCTACAGCTAGACCATTCTTCCATTCATGGGGGTGGTTGAGGGTCCAACCACCTATCTTTTTCTTATTAACCATTCTCTTATCATTCTCACACTCTTTCTTCTAGTGATATCATGGCCAGTACTTTCAAGGCTTCATCCCCACAATTAGTTATTTGGAAATTAAAAAATAATACATTTACATTGTTCCCATGCCACAACATGGTAACCATAATTAATGATTAATTACAAGTTGGTGGAAACAAGGGTGTTACAATCCCCCCCCCCCCAAAGGAACATTGTTCTTGATGTTCTTTATCAGTAACACCTTCCATTCCTTTCTCATTCAGCCACTTCAGAAGTCTTGAACTTCTTTCTCGGTCATGTCCTTTTTCAGACCCTTCATATTCATCACCTGCTTTCAATAATTCTTGGACAACAAGCACATTAATCATAGTCTCATGAAAAAACATTTTATTGTTTATAGGTCCATCGTGTGCATGATCCCAATCAATAGTTTACAAGAACTATCAAGGTATCATCTTCCTTGCGGTCACTCACCCTCCAGTCCCAGGCTCAAGCATCCCCTTCTCTGCTATACAGTTCCTCGGGCGATCCATCTTTCCTTGCCAAGGTTTTCTCACACAGGAAGAATTTCAGAGACTTTATCGAGCCTTACAGTCAAGGAATCCCTCAGACTTTCTCTGTTGAGGCATCCCTCCGTCTTGTGTTACCTCAACACAACATATTCTAGGTGATCATGTCTTACCACATGGTTCTGATCATGGCTCAACAATAGCCATTTTTCATGCTTTTACAGATTGACAACCTTCATCTGTCCTTTCTAGAAAGATCTTTTCTTCTCACCTGTATCACAAGAATACAAAAATTCGTGAGACATCATCATAAATTTTAAATTCAAAATTTTCTTGTAAATTTGTCACCCACAGATTTCCAAATTCCACATTTTGTTTTCATATTTGTTTCGCATAGGAACCAGATTCATAATTATGGGACTTTCCTTCCCATAACGTTTGGCTCAGTAGGCAATTGGTCTTCCTTATGGGCTTACAATGCTTCCATATCCAAGACCCCTTTGCTTCCTTCACTTTCAACTTCAATCATCTAAACAAATTGTTAGTTTCCCATGCACATATATTTTCATTGCACCTTTATAACATCATCACAAACAATTCTTAAATTGTGCATGCTAGCAGTCATATCACTTTTATCTATTCGATGATATAATAAAAAGTAAATTCCATTCCTTACACATGCATCAGTTCAGTATATCAACTTTTCAAAATGAAATTTAGATACCAATTGACTTTAATGAATGTACCAATATTCATGGCCACATTCATACCCAATGCACCCTTGCATCGATTTCAGGTTATCACTTTTCAGGTTAGGCACTCTTTCCAAGGTGTGTTTGAATTCAACCAACTTATTACCATATGGACTCTTTTTCCATATTTATTATTTTAGCAGAACCATATTTTTTTCTCTGAATCGATCACAACACTAATATCGTCATTTGTGAAACTCCAGGTTTCACATGAATGCCTTTAAGAATTCCTTTGACATCCATATAATGTACTCAAAATTTTTGGAAGGTCCTCCTTCCTTAATGGAGGGTTCATTTTCTTCCCTTCATGCGAACATGCACTTCCTTGAAGCAAGTCCATGCAATGTGCTACCTATGAGCACCTTTATTCCCATAGAACTAGTCCTCACGACCATAGTCTAAGGCAGAGTGTTAAACTCTATCTTTTGTGACTGACCCGGAGGAACTTCGTTTTCTCTCCATGCGACCAAGAGATGTGACCTCAGTTTTATTCTTTTTAGGTGCTATCTCTTCGGATCCCATGTCTAGGAACTATGCTCCTGGCTAAACCCCTTTTCTACAAATCGATGGTGTAGATCCACTTTTCCCCAGATCCAACGACTGCAAGGGATTACGGAACCTCAACTAGCCTGTGATTTAATTCTCCTTCCAACCTCCGCAATGAATACGGGTTGTCTGATCTATGATCATATCCAAAACTCAAAACAACACTATATTGAATTTAAATTATGGGTATAGGTCTCGACGTTAACCTGTGTGCATATGAAATATCCACAATGATCACGGCTCATCAATCACAGTCCTCGATTGATTTTAACCATGTGATTTCTAGATAATAATAATTCCAACACATAAGTGTTTGGCCAAGAATTTAGATTGATAACATAGCTTCGATGTACTAAATTCAACCACAGAACCCAATCGCAGTATAATTTTTATGCGACATTAACACATGGGTTCCTTGCAGGTTCTCCCACCGATCGTTCACATATTGATGGTTCCCAGTGATTGTGGAATCTCAATATGCTCTCTCTTTATCGAAGAGTTTAATCTACGCAAATTATAAAAGTGCTTGCCCAACTCTTTTAATTGTGGTCATTGATTCTCCACCCCAATGAGATCAACGACATTGGTTGATTGCAGGCTGTGCATTAACACATCTATTAATTCCACTTTCACGCTTCGCAATGATCCTTGACTGTCGATCTAATCGAAATAATTTTTTTTGATCCGTTAACTCCAGTGGATAGTGAATTCGATTTGATGACTGTTATCGGTCTTCCCTCCGATGAGCAACTCACATTCATCTCCTCTGTTAGGTTCTTGAGTATCCTGATTCGATCATGGTTTTCTTCCTGAATCATACCCTACTTGGGTATCCGAGGCATACATATTCCTTTTGTTAACATGGATTCAACCAAGCCTATTCAATCAAACGTACTCATTTATTCATTCATTAGTATTTTCTTTACTACATGATTATTTAAAAAATGTAATCCATGATTCTTATATATATATATATATATATATATATATATATATATAAGATTGTAGCTCACTGCTTAGTTCTCAACAGTTCTTAAGGTTGTGACTATGACCTCTTGACAGATTTTTCACACAGTTCTTCCATAGGAAACTCCCTCAGCATGAAACTTCCTTATTGCACATCCATCACTATCTGTGATGGCCTCAGCCTTGTGTTAGATTTAGCTATTTACCAAATATTCCCTAAGAAATATAAACATGCATCTTTGTCATGCACCCAAATTATGTATCCATACATATTCTGGTTTTATTAACTTACATCCATGATGTACTTAATTATATGCATAATCAAAAGTCCGTGTGTAGCTGCCATGGATATATTTGACAACCTACATATATCTCTACATCATACATGTTCATCACTTTCACATTTAATATCATTCATACCTAACTGGTATTACTATCAGGATTCATATCAAGAAGCTTCACAATGCATTAAATCCATGCATTCAAGCATAAAAACACACAAACCTAACCAAACATTCATCATGCAAGCTCATTTGCTTGCATCCTTTCCATGTCATGCATGCACATGGGCATCTCAGACTTCTAGATCCTCCTCCAAGGATATTTCTTCCATTCTAATGACAAGCCTCATAGGGATACTCAACATTGAGTTTCCCTCTCAGTTGAGAGCTTGCAGTCATTGACATGACATCCACATGGAATTTGAATCATACATAGTCATAATTAGGTTCTGTTTTCATACGATAACAACTAGCAGGAAAACACTCTTGTCTCAACCTCCCTGGAACATTTCCCAACTTATAAATACAATCTGGGAAATTATAACCATACCCAAGGTAACAGGATTATCCAAACTAGCTTCCACCTATATCTATATGGCTACCATCCACCACTGGATGTCAATCTAACCCATTGGGCTTCTAGAAGTGCCCCAACACTTCCTTTACCACATACATGATCAACATTTAGTCAACCATTTTATCTCAATTTTAACAATTTAATGTCTATTACCATTTGGACTATTCCCTTAAATCCCAAACACAATTTTGAATTATGTTACTTACTAAGTATCCCAGTTCATAAATCCAGAATACCTTTAGGTCAAGATCGGTCTTGACCATTACACATATAATTCCTCCTTCTGTTCAGCACAGCCAGGGACAGAGGCCACTCTCCTCCTCCAACAAGAACTTTAGCAGATTAGTTTCCTATCCACCAAGCAAGGGAAGTTGTGGTGATTTCTCACTCAATCACTCCATATTTATACAACTTTGTTTATTAGCTTGATTAGAACAACCATGTCCAGCAATTCCTGTACCCATAATTTTTTTTTATTTCTTTGTCCACTTTGAAACCCGAGAGCTGCACATTCTCTCCCTTTTCAGGGAATGGTCACCAGACTCATTCCTCTTCTTATGAGGAGTTATACACCTATACTAGGTTTAACCCTTCATTAAAGAAGTAATCATTACTTCTCCAGATCCTCTCCATCTGTTCACATTTCTATTTTAGTTTAAATATGAGTGTTCTTTAGTATAATCCCATTCCTGTAGGATCAGATACCATTTCCCAAAAAATGCTAGGCTTCCTTTTTCATAGACTAACATGATTCAATATCGTTGGATAAAATACCAACTGTATTTTAAATCTACATCCTTCTACTCAAGGAACTTATGCAGATGATTTATGTTTGGCAGTAACATTCTCCACGGGCTCATCTTAGCCGTGTTAACCGAATCTTATTATTTTACAACAACATGTACAATTGCATAGTGAAGTCAACTTCTTAATTTGGGAACATTAGCAACATATAGTGCCAATTTCCAAAAATGTATCAACAATAAAGGATCTCATTCCTCTCTTCAATAGAAGTTTTCTATGCCTCTTAGGAATGCGGTAAGATAGGGTGTTACCCCTTAAAGTTCTCCAAAGACATTTTCATACAACTCGTGCATAAATCCAAATACGCCAAGTGTTGTTTCCGTGCGCTGATACCAATTTGTAACCCACCCATGGTGGGGACTCAAATTTTCTCTCTTCTTAGGAGAATAAATACCCTCATTCAAGGTCTCTGTTATAACCCTATAATTTATAAGATCAACTAGTGACTGAAAATGTCATCCCTTTACTACTTTGGTTCCCAAATGATTTTCCATTCTATAAATAATTTGAGAAAAGAAAAAGAGAAAAAGAAAGAAAGGAAAAGAAAATAAAATTCATGATTGTTGACGCGGAGTGGTGTTTCCTAACCCCATGGTGATAAAATCTTGGGCAAACCCACATAGAGCATCTATCCTAAGTTTTTTGGAGAAAATAGGAGTTTGTGCTAACAAATTAAATAAAGAACACAGATGAATGGCTGAGGCGCTGCTGCGCATATCTACAGTTGACAAGATTTTCTGGACCCCCCCGATTGTTCNGGGGGGGGGGGGGGGGGGGGGGGGGTTTCCGAAATCATGGGTAACAAAGACGTCCATCTGAACGGTTGAAGTGTCGGTGCCCAAATCCACGATTGAGATTAAATTCCGAACCCCCCCGACCGTTCTGGTTTTAACGGTTTGGGGGGGGGGTCCGGAAAGTTGGTTAAACATTGCACTCAAATATATGGTCTAGCGGCAGGTACATCTATGGACGACTGATGGTGTTTTTCGGACCCCCCTGACTGTTCTTCTTTTAACGATTAGGGGGGTCCAGAATGGAATGTTTTTCTTGTGGCCCCCCTCCTCTAACGTGGAAGGAATCCATTTCTCCAGACTTCCACCACTTACCACAAACCATTTTTCCACTTACCACTTACCATTTTTCTGACATACCCCCGCTACCCCGTGACATCATTTTCCACTTTTTCTCCTAATGGTCACATCTCATAACTCTGTCAGTCCATTCCCCCTATCCCAATGTGTCATCCATCCATTTATTTAGACCACCTATGCTCCAGAAAACTTACCACCATACCGACAATACCACTTACCACCTCAAGGGGGGGTCTGGAAGACCACTTACCTCTCCAAAACTGCCCTCCCCCTTTTTCACAAAACCATCGTTTTTCCAATTTTGACACCTTGTCTTGCGAAGAGAATTCTTGGAAAAAGAAGATGAAATTTTAAAAACAAAAAGAGGTTTTTGTTAATCACAGGCTGAAGAACAAAAACCTCTCCCATTTGTTGCAAAGGTACCACAAATTGAGAGAATCAAAGCTATCTTTCAACCTTATTTTTTGGATTTCTGGTTTTTCCTGTTACAATCCCGATTTTGCGGGAGCTGTTACAGCGAGATGGAGGCGAATTTGGAAAAACCGAAGGAGGTTTCTGTCCATAACATGCCCTTATACAATAAAATCCTTCATTGTTTTCCCATATGTCATAATAAAATAGAAACAAATGTCTGAGTGGACCTCTTTTTCGCAGAAATCCGGCCCGTCTTTCATGACGGACAGTTCAAGATTTTTGAGGATTTGTGGCTATTTTTGGCCAAGGTGGTTGAATCCGAACTTCGGAGCCTGGGGAGAGTATTTTTTATAAATTGCAGTGATTCAAATGTGTAAAAGAGGTTGATTAGTGAGAGTACCATGGTTTATTTTTTGTAGAGAAGCTCATTGAGCTTTCTGTACTTTCATCAATTCAATAATACAGTGCTATGTTGCAGGATTCTTGTGACTATTTCGACTGGTGATGTGCATCCCTCTTTGTAAATTTGTTTTCTCTGTTATCATAATTAATGTCTTCTTTTGAATTATTCCAAGAATATTAAGAACATAATTGGTTTTAATGCACCCTCTGTCTCTGGCTTGGTATAGTTTTTTATGTTTTCCATTGAAGATTAAACTTAGAATTCTTAATTGCTCTGTGTTCAATTGGATTTCTAAACTTGTTCCATCTCTCCCATTTCATTTAAGTTAAAGGATCCAACGTTTTTTATACATTTCCCTGCAAATATTAGTCTGTTGACATGGATTTCTGATCATTTGTTACAATGACTCCATAGCCCATGGTTTCTTTTCTCTGCCCATACCCAATTCCTAAAATCAAATCTTGTTATACATAGCTAGCCTAAGAGAAAATCTCAAAAAAAGATAAATTTGACAGAGAGATCCCTCTCTGAGTCTTGGAGGGATAGATCCTTGACTCAAAGCAGTTTTGATGTTTCCTCTGTGACTGCCTCCACAACCTTGGGAAAATTACAGAGTGCTAACATAATGGCGACCATATTGGGGATGCTTTCTCTAGAAGTACACTTCAAAGTTCTAGATCTGATCACTGATGGTGGATAATGACCAGACACAAGAAGGCTGATATCATTCACCCGGTGACTCCAATCTCCAGAAAGTTCCAACTCAAAGACTCCACTGGAGGAAGAATGTGAAACATGACCAAGAAGCCTAGAAAGACCAGGTACTCAAGATCAAATTGTATTCATGATATTATTGGTTTCATCTATAATTACTTTCTCTCTTATCATGATCCTGGTCCAGAGTATATTGTTCAAGTTCATGATGACCATTTTCAACTTGATGAGCCTCAAAGGATTGATTACATTCCCATAGCTCTGGTACCCACTCCGACACCTATAGGAAGCCCTGATAGACATAAGCCTCCTACTTTATTTGCTACAAATGTAAAAATATCTGATACATATGTCAAAAGTCCATATTCACAGGTTAAAATTCCAGCCTGTTATGAGCCCCTTTATTTACCTCCTTTACTTGAGAAGATCCCAGACAGATACAAACCTCTATATTTGACTCCTAATCTCCATGACCTTGTAATGATCCCAAGCCATTATGCAAGGATCATCACTGTTTTGGTGTCTTTATAAACTTTTTCCTGGTTGTGGTATTTCATCAAACACTTTGTTGATCTACTTTTTAGATGTGTTTATATGTGTGTATGTAGAAAATAACAGAAAGAGATAACCATGGAAAATACCTCAACCATATGCAATAAGATAGACAAGCCAAAACATCTCAATTCTTCTTTATTCATAAAATAGAGAAACCTGCTACAATGAAGATGTCGATCCAGAATGCTCAACAGATGGCCAAGAAGATAGACAATAGATAAGAGATGCTACAAAATGCTCCTGGTAATACAAAAGATGCCTCCAAAGGATGAATAAGAAATGAATATCAATACCAGTAGATATGAATGCCAAACTCTCCAGCTGAAGAATGCCACGCTCCAATAAAAGGCCGAAACCCTCAATAACTCGGCCCTGCTGCCAAAAGTGTCCAATCACCCTAATAAATATGCCAACTGATAGATTGAGTGATGGTAAGAACACCCCAGGTGACCGAATCTCCAAGATCCCTCTCAGTCTCTGTAGATCTGAAATCCCCCACTGAATGGTGTGCCCCACTGGATGACTGAAACCCTAGATAATTCAGCCCTGCTGAAGGAGGCCTCCAAATGCTCTGAAACTCTCCACAATGATAGATCAGGACGCTGCAATGAGAACCCAAGTGCTCAAATCCTCAAATACCTGCTAGATTCTTAGATATATCTACCCTCCAAATAATGGTGCTCTCTCCCCTTGGGAAAACGTCACACTCTCAATACAAATCGATCCTCCACTGAAAGACTCCGGAAAACCACCAAGAATGATGCCAAGACACCTGCAAAGAAAACCCAATACCTGGAATTACCGGAATCCCTTCTCCTAAGCTAGGACGAATCCCTCCTCAATGAATGGTGCACCCCCCTTGCTGGAAACCCCCAACCGGTGCACCCTCTCTCTATCTGCACAAGAAACCGATGTAGAATCCTCCTGCAACTCAGTAGATTTGGAACTAGAATGGTGTGGGAGAGTATTGCATCTCTGATATGAATCTTGGGACAAGATAGGTGGAATATTTCACCATGGAATCGTCCTCTAGGGTTTGTTATGTCAAAACCCTCAAAACCCCCAATATTGGGCTCACTAGCTAAAAGCCAGAAATCAAAATAAGATCATACCTGAATGAATGAGAAGAGGCACTTGCCTTTACTTTATACTTTTTGGCTCACCTTGTCCCTCCAAAGTGACTTTCATTTTATTAATATTTAATTAACTAATTAAATCACTTTAATTAATTAATTAACCTTTTTACCTTTGAAAAGCTCCTTATCTCTCCTTGTGGCTTCCCTGGCCACTGAAAGTCACTTCTAGCCATC
>ML792479.1:627382-680769 GCA_009831015.1 Picea engelmannii | reverse complement strand
CTACTGAAGGAGGCCTCCAAATGCTCTGAAACTCTCCACAATGATAGATCAGGACGCTGCAATGAGAACCCAAGTGCTCAAATCCTCAAATACCTGCTAGATTCTTAGATCTAGCTACCCTCCAAATAATGGTGCTCTCTCCCGTTGGGAAAATGTCACACTCTCAATACAAATCGATCCTCCACTGAAAGACTCCGGAAAACCACCAAGAATGATGCCAAGACACCTGCAAAGAAAACCCAATACCTAGAATTCCCGGAATCCCTTCTCCTAAGCTAGGACGAATCCCTCCTCAATGAATGGTGCACCCCCCTTGCTGGAAACCCCCAACCGGTGCACCCTCTCTCTATCTGCACAAGCAACCGATGTAGAATCCTCTTGCAACTCAGTAGATCTGGAACTAGAATGGTGTGGGAGAGTATTGCATCTCCGAGACCAAGCTTGGGACAAGATAGGTGGAATATTTCACCACCGAATCATCCTCTAGGGTTTGTTATGTCAAAACCCTCAAAACCCCCAATATTGGGCTCACTATCTAGAAGCCAGAAATCAAAATAAGATCATACCTGAATGAATGAGAAGAGGCACTTTCCTTTCCTTCATAGTTTTTGGCTCACCCTGTCCCTCCAAAGTGACTTTCATTTTATTAATATTTAATTAACTAATTAAATCACTTTAATTAATTAATTAACCTTTTTACCTTTGAAAAGCTCCTTATCTCTCCTTGTGGCTTCCCTAGCCACTGAAAGTCACTTCTAGCCATCCCATCCTGTAGTGTTTCGCCTCCCGATTCCAATGAGCTATTACACTGAGAGGTTCCTCCAAGTAATGTTCCCAAAATGACCTCTTCAGTGAATTCCATTGACTTATAGCTCAAAATAGTCAAAATCATGGAAATCGTTGAAATGCAACGAAACCAAAGCCAACCTATGCAGAATGGCTCATAATGATGGAATATGATCATCAATGCAATATGGACCCCACAATGCCTCTCAAATACCCATGTACTCGCTCTAACACCCATCTGGCTACTATGGTCATCATAAATCTCTGCCCTGTGATGATGTCCCAAAGTGGGGACATTACAGACCTCCCTGTCAATTACATCAATAATCTGCCCAGATTTGATGGAGAAAATGTGAATATCACTTCTAAAAAGCATATCCAAAGTCTTGAAGATTTCTTTGACCTTTATGAGATTGAAGATGACGATGTCTATATTAGGATGTTTGCCTTGTCTTTGCAAGGCAAAGTTAAAAAATGGTTTAAGAATCTTTCATATGCAAGCATTAGCAGTTTCCATCAGTTTGTACAAGTTTTCCTAGATCGATGGGTGATCATGAGAAATTTCTTTCTCATCCTAGAAGAGTATGACCATTTGAAAAGACATCCAGGGGAAATAGTACAACAGTTTTCAGCAAGGTTCAATAAGCTATATCATGAAATGCCTGTTGGTATAAGGCCACCCCCAGGATCAACCCACTTTCATTTCCCAGATGCCTTCGATCCTGAGATGGCATTCCAATTAAGAGAAAGGAACACTGAAACTCTCGAAGAAATGCAGAACATTGCAGTTGATGTGGAGACCAACTTGTTGATCAAAAGTTCAAAAGAACAAAGAAAAGGAGCAGCTGATGTCTTCAAAAGATAAACTAGACATTATGGCTAGCACCATGGAAGAGATGATACATAATACTAGCATAAGAGAAAATCTTGATGTTCAAAGACATCATGTTCCATTGATCTCAAGGAAAGAAAAGGTCATTGTTCCCAAACATTTTGCAGCTCACCCTTGGTACCATGGTTTGGATAATGATTCTTTCATGTATTCAATTCACGACATAGACGAAGATGAAGCTCCATATCAACTTCTTGAGGAACAACCAACTGATATGATGTGAATATTTGACAACTTTCCTTACTGGGATAATCTACCCAAGTGTGATCAGTATGATGATGAGCATGAGGCTGAAATAGATGTGGATTGTTCAAAGCAACCAACAACATGTCGTTGGCAGGAAGAAGACTCGTTACAACTCAAATATGAAAATCAATTTGCACATGGAAATTATGATAGCAGTGATCAAAGTGCAGAAAATCTCAGAGTAAGTGAAAACACTTTGCCCTTATGTTTCTCATCTTTTCAATTTCTAAAAAAAAACTCTAAGCCAATTGTAAATAGTGAAGACAGAAATTTCTCTAATCAATCAGTTGAAGATACTACTGTTGATATGGAGGTTGTTCTTAGCCCAGATTTATAGCCCTTGACATACTTTGATTTTCAAATTCTAGATGAAAGATTAAAGCCTGAGACAAATTATGAGTTAGACCGAAATGACTCTATACCATTATGCTTTAATTCATTTCAGTTTTTGAAAAAAAATCTTGAGTATATGCTAAAGGATAAACATACAGAAAATCAAGAAGTCTCGGTGGAACCAATGCAATAGTCATTTCAATTTCTACAGGATCCACTATCTGATGTGTTGGATGACTTGGGTTGGCAAAGTCATTTTCCATCATCCAGCCATGGGATAAAAATATGTTATGATATTGACATGATCAGGCAAGAAACTTCATTGTCTTTTTCAACAGAGGTATCATTTCAAGACCCATCAGAAAATTTCCAGCCATGTCAGGAAGTGCATGAGGATGAAAATAACATAGATACGGTGCCAGAGCATGTTACTCACTTGGATGAATCTAAAAATCAAGGAACAGGTCATTTCTACCTTGACCCTATAGTCACCTATATGGAGAAATTTTTCACCACAGAGCCTCAATCTATCTCTGGCATTACCTTTGTTCTTCAATATTGTTGAGGTCTCTATTGTAAAGATCAATCATGTTTTCAACATTGGCCTTTACACTTTGCAGTTTTGAATCTATGGGCAAAAGGTCAAGCTTCCCTTTTTACTTTGATAACAAGTAGTCAAGTAGTCCTTTGGTCTGAGCAGCTACTTGATTGGCTTCATTGTCATTTTTGTATTATTTGATTTAACATGATTTTCGGCAGTATAGGGTAGGTAGGAGAATGTGAATAAGCTCAACATTTTGAGCATTTATTTTTCAACAGTGTTCATTTTGATTTGGTTTTTAGTCACAAGATCAAAATAGGTACAGGTTGCAGAGTAATCTTTTGTGATCAGCCCAATGGATAAAGCATCGTTCTGCATGTTCAGAGGTCTTTGGTTCTTGGCACTTCACAAGGAGAGTACCATCCCCAGGTGGAGTCGTTGTTATAACCCTATAATTTATAGGATCAACTGGTGACTGAAAATGTCATCCCTTTAATCCTTTGGTTCCCACATGATTTTCCATTCTTTAAATAATTTGAGAAAAGAAAAAGAGAAAAAGAAAGAAAGGAAAAGAAAAGAAAATTCATGATTTTTTATGCGAAGTGGTGTTTCCTAACCCCATGGTGATAAAACCTTGGGAAAACCCACATAAAGAATCTATCCTAAGTTTTTCGGAGAAAATAGGAGTTTGCGCTGACAGATTAAATAAAGTGCATAGATGAACGACTAAGGCACTGGTGCACAGATCTACGGTTGACAATCTTTTTTGGACCCCCCCGAATTTTCTATCTTTAGACACGCATTTGAACGACTGAGGTGTCGGTGCCCAGATCCACAGTTGAGATTAAATTCTATACCCCACCGACCGTTCTACTTTTAATGGTGGGTGGGGGGGGTTTGAAAAGTTGGTTAAGCATTGCGCTTAGATCTATGGTCCAACGGCAGGCGCATTGATGGACGGATGGTGGTGTTTTTCGAACCCCCCAGACTGTTCTTCTTTTAACGATGGGGGGGGGTGTCTAGAATGGAATGTTTTTCTGGCAAGCCCCCTCCTCTAATGTGGTAGGATTCCATTTCTCCAGACTCCCACCACTTACCACAAACCATTTTTCCACTTACCAGTTACCATTTTTCTAACATACCCTTGCCGCCTCGTGACATCATTTTCCACTTTTTCTTCTAATGGTCACATCTCATAACTCTGTCAGTCCATTCCCCCTGTCCCAATGTGTCATCCATCCATTGATTTAGACCACCTCCACTCCAGAAAACTTACCACCATACCAAAAATACCACTTACAACCTCAAGGGGGGGGGTCTGGAATACCACTTACCTCTCCAAAACCGCCCTCCCACTTTTTCACAAAACCGTCGTTTTTCCAGTTTTGACACCTTGTCTTGTGAAGTGGATTCTGGGAAAAATAAGATGAAATTTTAAAAACCAAAAGAGGTTTTTGTTCATCACTGGCTAAAGAACAAAAAACTCTCCCATGTTTTTCAAAGGTGCCACCAGTTGAGAGAATTGAAGCTTTCATTCAGCCTCAATTTTCAGATTTCTGGTTTTTCCTGTTACAATCCCGATTTTGCAGGAGATGTTACGGCGAGATGGAGGCGAATTTGGAAAAACCGAAGGAGTTTTATGTCCATAATATTACCTTATACAATAAACTCCTTCATTTTTTCCCCATATGTCATAATCACAGAGAAAAAATGTATGATTGGACCTCTTTTTCGCAGAAATCCGACCCGTCTTTCATGACGAACAATTCAGGAGTTTTGGGGATTTGTGGCTATTTTTGGCCAAGGTGGTTGAATCCGACCTTCAGAGCCTGGGGAGCGTATTTTTTATAAATTGTAGTGATTCAAATGTGTAAAAGAGGTTGATCAGTGAGAGGACCATGGTTTATTTTTTGTAGAGAAGCTCATTGAGCTTTCTGTACTTTCATCAATTCAATAATACAGTGCTATGTTGCAGGATTCTTGTGACTATTTCGACTGGTGATGTGCATACCTATTTGTAAATTTGTTTTCTCTGTTATCATAATTAATGTTCGCTTCTGAATTATTCCGAGAATATTAAGAACATAATTGGTTTTAATGTACCCTCTGTCTCTGGCTTGGTATATCTTTTTATGTTTTCCACTGAAGATTAAACTCAGAATTCTCAATTGCTCTGTGTTTAATTGGATTTCTTAACCTGTTCCATCTCTCCCATTAAATTTAAGTTAAAGGATCCAACATTTTGTCTACCTCACCCTGCAAATATTAGTTTGTTGACATGGATTTATGATCATTTTTTACAGTGACTCCATAGCCCATGGTTTCTTTTTTCTGCCCATACCCAATTCCTAAAAACAAATCTTGTTCTACATAGCTAGCCTAAGATAAAATATCAAAAAAAGATAAATTTGATAGAGAGATCCCTCTCTCAGTCTTGGAGGGCTAGATCCTTGACTCAAAGTGGTTTTGATGTTTCCTCTATGACTGCCTCCACAACCTTGGGAAAATTACAGAGTGCTAACAGACTCTATTCCATTATGCTCTTCCAGATCTTTCCATCTACGATCTCCATGCTATGAAATGAGTGTTATATCTGTTTTGTCATTTGGGTGAGCAAAACAAGGGCACTTACAAATCTAGTTGGGCCTGCTAGACAAGACATAGGTTAGTGTATGAATTAAACAATCCAAGCACATGGAATAAACAAGAAAATAAAGTAAAAACAACTAAGGAAATAAAATTACAATGCATAAGAAACTTTGAACCAAAATTAATCAACCAAATGACCAAGATTATGCCACCAATGGATAACTATATTAGTTGGAAAACACCATAGTGAAAGGAGTATTTATTGATCCCCTCTTCCTCCTTGAGAGATCTATTGAGTTCCCTATTTGAGAGATCTTCTTACAATGATAAACTAGAAAGAAAATGGTGAAGAAATCCAAGCCTATTCCCTCAAGAGGTGAGTGGAATGGCCTATTGAAATGTTGCTAGAATGCTCCAAGAAGAAAAAAAGATCCTTGAAGGAGGATTGAGGCAACATAACAATACTATGAGATTCTTGAAATATTAGTCTACCCATGGCCTCCATTTATAGCATGCCTTTGAGGCAATATCCAACTGGTTCTTAGTGTGGACAAGGGGCCCTTTAGGGAACCCTTAGGTCTTTGACCAGACCCCCATTCGGATTCATCTCATATTTGAGGGTCAAATAAAGTTGGGAGTTGGTCCATAAGTGGGTGAGGGGCCGAAAAAAACCATAAATGCATCATTCACAGGAGTGCACAGATTTTCTCGTAGATAGTCGCGCATTGTGTGCTCTATGGGATTTTTTGGCCTGTGCATTGTGTGCACGCTTCCTTTAATGATTCAGTGCATGTCAATTTTTGTCCAGTTGTATAGTTTTTGCCTCTTGGAAATACATTTTTGGTGCTACAAGTGAACTAATAGGTGTTTGGAGATGTTGTATTTCTATAACCATTTGCATGCAATGTTGCGGACGAAATTTTAGTGATAACAGATGCCCACTAATGTGTGAGGTTAGGAGCATACGTATAGCCGAAATACATCAATGTTTCTTCTACTGAGAGTACCATTATAATGAAGAGTGTTGATAAGAACTACAAGAATGATCCCATTGGAGGGAGAGGAGAAACCGTGAGACCCAAATCTGTCTTTAGGGAGAGAAAATACAATTTGTATACAAATGAGGCAGGCATGCCCCATGCTCATGTCATGTAACTCAAAAATGTAAGACAATAACTGAGGTTGTATGCTGATGTATATAATTGCAGTTCCCTTTGGGGCGGTTTGATAATGGAAGATGACAATTCTGATGGTGAACATACTCTGAAAAGAGGCAAGGGCACCTGTAATAAGTGTCGATGACTCGTAGGCATTGATGGCCTAACAAATTCAAAGTTCTTCGGCTAGTATAAAACAACTACAATAGTCGCATAGTAACACCCACCGTAACATGAGATTTTTGTTGAAGTCGAATGTTTATGGGGGACAACGACATCAAAGAGAAATGATGGTTCTCTCGGTGCCATCTGAGACTCCTCATTGTAAGGGTAATGAGAGTCAAGATATTGTCTCCCTTCTAGAAACTGTGTTGATGTCGACAGAAAGGGATATGTGATTCCAAGAAGCAAAGGGATTCATGAAATCCACTAGATAAGATCGGGAACTGATAGGGAACATGAACGAAGTTAGGATGTGGAGAGACTCAAGACTTCCCTTGGTTGGGGGTATGTTTGAAGGATGATTGGAAACAACCATGAAACTGCATCTAACATCAAGGGGACGACTATACATGGGATTAAATTGTGCCATAGGCGTTACAAAGTGGACAAACTCAAAGATCAGGGGTACATGGATTGTGGGATACTTAGGGTTTATGGATGATGTCAATATGAGTAGAGGATAGTGAATGCCCCAACCAAAGGTGACATTGTTACACATGATTTTGGTCACTTTGGTGATGTATTAACAATGATGTATTCAAGCTCCCAACAAGGACTTTTTGCTTGAGAAAAGTGGCTCCTGTCTTCTCCCAAAAAACATTTTTTTAAGACGAGTTCGCAGGCTGCCTATGGTCTAGGGTGTGAGAATCCATCATTCTCATAGGCCACCCACACTTAGCATGCGAAATTCTCACAGTCTTCTCCACACACAAGGTGCGAACCTATTTTTAAGCTTGGAAATGAGAAGAGGTCTCGAGGGTTCTAGAAGGGAATCTTCTAGAAAATGCGTTGGCAGTCACATGGTTATCATCCTACTGACTTCTTAGATTTGATGGGATCATCCTCATCCATGTAACCATCTCTCCTTCTCCTATATATTGAAAGTTTTCTCATGGAAAAGGTTAAGCAAGATTGAATGAAGAATTGGTGAAAGAATTGTGTGAAGAACCCTGCTTGGACAGAAGCTTGAAGACTCTATTTGGCCTATGAAGAGGAATTGGATCTTCTTCATGCAAGTACAGAGAAATTATGTGTGTTAGAACCATGGGTCACTGAAAGGGAGCTTGCAACATCAAGGCAATCAGGTTGTATCTTCTACTTTCAATTAATATGATACAATGACATGTCCCTTTCCCATAAAGTCACTCTTACTTTATTGTGTAATTCCTTGATCATATGCATAAGTCAACATTGAATATAATTTGCTATCTTCACTTTGGTTGGTTTGTGTTGTCTTGGAATTGATTTCACAAGAGCACCGGAGTGAAGCGGGAACAACGGAGACCTAAGGAAGTGATATAAAGGTATGTCACTTATTCCTTCCTATTAGTAGATTCAATGATTACAACTTAGGGAAAGAGTAGTGTCCTGTCCCGTTTTTTTCTAGATCCAGGTGGATCTAGGGAGATCTGTTAATGTCCGCACCTACCGATTTGTCTAATAACAAAATTGGCAACTCCACTGGGGATGAAACCCATTTTTGGTGGTTTTTCCTTGGCCATTTTCTCTTAACTTACCATTTTCCATTTCCATCAATCTCTGAGTGTTGAGGAGACCCTGATAGACTCTTTGGGTCCAGAAGTTCCTTAATTTTTTTTGTCTATTTTCCAAATTTTTCTTAGTTTCAGGCCTTCTCCCACTGCACCCTTCTGTAGCCTACGAGAACCACTAGAGTTCTCACCCTGTTGTTCAGTCCAGTGAGAACTTCTCGAACTCTACTTGTGTCCAACCTGCGAGAATCCTTCATTCTCGCACTGCACAAAACTGCCAGCTTGTGAACCCATTTGCAATTTTTTTTTGGATTAAGGTTTTTTGTATTCTCAGATGCCCATATTTGTATGTGTGTCTGAAAAGAACTTCTTTGGCTAGTGATTGATTGTTTCTTGACTTCGAATTTAGTGAATGATTAGCCTTCGAAAATCAAAATCTCTTCTTGTTCATTTTTTCTCAACTGTTACCTCTTGACCTTTTCTTAACAAGGATATAATCTTTGGTTTTGAAATCCGAGTGCTTGTTTGGTTGGGAGCCAATGATCGATTTAAAAGTTGGGATTAATTGTCTTTTTCAATTGCTCGTTACTTGGAAAATTGTTATCCATATGCATTTGAAGAGACTAGTCTTGTTTATTTGTTATTTTTGTCTTCGTTGAAAGATTGGTTTAGGTTTTTTGTTGTATATTGCTTTTTCATCAGTTGCTAGTTTTTCTTAGTTCCACCACTGTTGTTTGGTTTCTATTGAAAATTAAAAAAACATTTTTATTTAAGCAACTTTTTATTCAAAAATATTGGCATTCAATTGCTGAAATAGAACAAATAGAGAATTTGCATTGTTCATGATTGATTGATGTTGCATTTCAAAGAAGATCATATATCGTAGTTCGAGTTGTTCCAGAAAACTCCTCTTTCCCTCCTATAAATAGGGTTCATCGAACAAAAAATTTGTATCATTCATTCCTATCTATGCATTGTTGGGTCAGAGTCTCACACAACATCAGTTTCATTTCCGTCTCCTTTGAGTAACAACAACCTTTAATAATATTGCGCAATTTTTAAAATTTAACTAGTAAACTCTTTTCTAGGACTCTATTACACCAACATTAGCTAGGCTAGAGATTTGGAATAGGCAGAGAGATACACTCTCCAAAGCACAAAACACACAATATCATCTTGTGGTAAGGAGTGTCAAATTCCATTTAGAACATTTTGTCCTGGGAAGCTCTTCTCACACAAGGGTCAAACCTGAGGTCACATTGAGATTGACAAAGTTACTCACCCTGCTTTGTTGATATCGGTGTAGAGATTGCATGTATTATGGGGGTCACTTAAAGGTATACCCACAATGATGAGTGGAAGCCTCTCAAGCTAATTTCGAGCTAGATACCCTGCCCTTGCGTGTGGATCGGACTGTCGACTGTTCCCCCAAGCTTTATTGTTGTTGGTGGTAACCTTAGTGGCTTATTATTTTAGGGTCTTACAGAAGGTGACTGTGAAGGGGAAAGTATTCACGGTACCTGGAATCGACGTTGGCCAAACTCACTCGGGCTCCTTGGAGGGTATACCCACGATTATGTGTGGGAGCTTGCACCAGGGTGTAAGTCCGTTAAGCAGGTCGTCCACCCTAGCCTAGCCCCTTCTTGTCTCGTCATTGCGATGTTGGATTTCATCACCAACTAGTGACTTCAAAATTAGAAGGTCTTGTTTGCTTGGTTTTGCTTCCTATATTTTTTTTACTAGCGCATGCTGTTTGTTTACCCAAGTTGACCATAGAATTTCCTTCGTAATTTTTTAACTCGATCACAATTGACCCTCCACGTTGTTCATGTAGAATGCAAGGCTTACCCCAAGAAAATATAGAAGGTTCTCAACCCTTTCCTACCAACTCACCGAAGGGATCTCCTCAATAGAGTGAAGTCTAAGACATTGCCACTCCACAAGTGGAAAGAACTGACTCTCTAGAATGGTTCCAAATTTCCAATGCTTGAGAGGACTTTCGACTTCATCCCGACTCCGAGAGACGCATTGTGTGAGTGAATTATTCTGAAGACTTGGTTGTTCAGTCTTCTGGATCACTGACTAGACCTTTCCTAGGACCTGAGGGTCAAGATCCTTTTTGGACTACTGGTGTTTTTAGATGGGATTTCTTTGGCTCAGGAGTAGGTGTTGATATCACTGTCTCACCTGAGCTATCCAAAACATTTGATCCAGACGTAGTACCTTTTACTACTGCTTATGATTTTTCTGGTACAGAAGCTCCGTGAGATGACCACATCTTGAATCTTCCTTTATAAATGGTTCATTACACAGATACTATGAGTCCTCACATCGGAATTACTGCAGCTAGCCAAGCCCCCATTGGAACACTGCTTTCACCCAGATTCATCCCGACACTTCCACCCGGATACCATGCGTTGAATGCCTATATTCCCGCTCCTATGCAAATCTCCTCTGGGACTCCTGGAAGTTCCACTCCTTCTGGGAACCATCCTCCCAGTTTCATTCTGAATTTTCCTATGCCCCCTTTCAGAGGACCTCTTCCATCCTCTATCAGTGACACTGATCCTAGTGGCACCATTCCATCATTCACACCAAATTACCAGATTCCTGTTGGTGGACAATTTCACCAAGGAGGCCCAACTCAACCCCCCCTTGCAGGACAAATCCCAATTGGGACACAACCCCCGATTGGAGGGAAACCCCCACCGACCCCACCCTATGGAAAAAACATACCTCCATCCTTGGCCCAGTATTGGAATCATCTTATACAACATAACTCTCACCCAACTGGGGGGCAACAACCTCAGGATAGCTCTGTCATACCCCCTAGTACAGGTTAACCCTATCCAGGTATGTCTAATCCTATTTGGGGCTCGAATGCTCAACCCCACACCCCCGTTCAAGGGTACAACCCTATGAGTTACTTGATCCACACCCACAACCGAATCTACCCGGACCCTTGCATTATATGCAGACTATTTATGGTCCCACTGGTTTTCCGATGGGACTCCTTCCCCAAAGTCACTAGTACCCACATGTGAATAGACATTTACCTTTCTTTGCCACCCTGGACCTCCTGGATCTATCGAGGATTTTAAATGATTCGATCCATCACTCTCCCAAATGGCCCGCCATACAGGCCAAACTACCATCCGACATCCCTAAATTTGATGGAAAACTAGGAGAGGACCCAAACAATCATGTAATGAATTTTCACCTTTGGTGCTCATCCAAATCCTTGATGCATGAATCTATTCATTTACGCCTTTTTCAGTGAACCCTCATGGGTTCCACCGCGAAGTGGTATATAGAATTACCACGAGGTTTCTTCGCTAACTTCAACACCCTCACTATGGATTTCCTCACCCACTACCAGTTACCAATCCTCTATGAAATGGGGATTGATATTTTGAGTTCTTTCAAGAAAACCAAAGCCACTCATATCTCTGATCACATCCATGAGTGGCGATAGAGACGACATCTCATCAAACTAGAACTTCCTGATCAGTTGCTATCATAGTGGTTCATGAAACCATTCGTGAACGACATCGATCGTGACATCGCCATGGGTGGAGTTGTCATAGAAGAACAGACCATTAGTCATGCTCAATACCTTGACCTCGTTTACTCACAAACAGGTACTCTTTACGACTTACTCTCTGATGCACCTCGTCCTTCTACTTCCACCACTTCAACTACTCCTCTACTTCTCATGTAGCCGACGGTGTGATTGGCACTTTCCATGCCCAACCACATTCCGTCCAAACCTCTAGCAACAACCCCAAAACCATTTCTTCTAATGTTCAAAATGCTTTGTCTCCTACCCCTCCCACCGATAAGACTTATGAGGTAAATGTTGTTCAATCTAACCTCGCTGGTAAAAACAAATCCAGAAAGGGAAAGGGTAAGAATAAGGAGGACAAAAATAATTTGCAAGCGGAAAGAACCAAAACACGACCTGTTGACGATAGGGATAAGAACAAACCCCGATACCCTTGTCTTATCTATGGTGATGATCACTACACTAAGGATTTTCCACAACAAGCCGAGGTTACTAAGTTCCTTCAAGGGACCATGAAACCACCCACTCCGTCTGTATTGTCACAACCCTTCCCTTCTCAACAATAGGCCCAATTGGTCATTCATGACCAACCTTCCCCCTCCAATACATCCTATGTCTTAATGTGTATAGGATAATCAAAGCAAAATGACATCACACTTACCACTCGAGCCAAAGATTATTCGTCCTCCAAAGAGAAGGTTGATTCTATACCTCCTTTGTTGGTCCAACCATCTCCCATAACTCCACCTACCAATGGTCCTCTTCATATCGAACGACCAAGCCTTGACACAGTTCTTTGCCCTCCTCCAAAGGGCGTCGTTCGGAAATCGACTTTCAATCCTCATGCTCATGCTACCCAGAACTATAGTATTTTTGAAGATCTGGCCCAAGAACCATCCGCGATGTCAGCCCTCAAAGTCCTTCAAAGTTTACCTATACAACGGAAGGCACTGTTGAAAGCTATTAGTGGAATCGACCCTACAGATACAAATTTAATAACTTTTGACTTGGAAGATCACATTCCAAGGTTACCCCCTCAACTCGCATTCCAAATACAAGTTATTGTCTCTGAAAAAAACATTTGTAGAACAATTATCGACAAGGGTGCCTCGACATGTGTCATGTCTATTACCTACTAGAAAGCCATCGACTCTCCTCCTTTGACTGAATCCCACAACACAGTCAAAGCCTTTAATGGCTCCAGTTTTAAGCCTTATGGTGTCCTCCCTTCGTTTCCAATTACGTTAGAAGAAAAAACGGTCCAAGTTGAAGTGGAAGTCTTTGACGCTCCTCTCGATTACAAATTTCTACTTGGCCATCGCTGGATTGATTCCATGCGCGAAGTTGTGTCGTCCCTTTTCTGTGTCATGCGTTTCCCACATCAAGGAATGGTAACTACCAAAGACCAATTAGCCTTCTTTAACTTGGATGCACGTACCAGAAACATATCGTCCATTGCCAAACCCTTTCGGATACGAGAACGTCGGTGTGGGTCTTCTTAAAGACTCCTCGTTAATGGGTACATTCCCCATCCCACCACCCGATGTTCCACATTTTTCTGTCACCTCGATCAAAATGATCTCCACCTCTATTCACGGAACCCCTGTGTCTCACGACCCATGGATGGAACCCAACCCCAGCGATGATCTTCGTTACGACGACGAAATGCCTTTGAGTCCGGTCGAATATACCTATCAGACCATTCAATCAACAACCCCTTCTACCCCCTCTCTTTGTGATTTATCTCCAGATCCTTTCCACATCATTTTTCCCATGGATGAGATGATTATGTCTGTTATGGAAAACACCCCCTGGGACGATGGACATCACCATTCCATCCTCTTCCTAGAACAACACACCATCGAGAGCTACCAATGGATCTCGACCCCGTCGATTGTTTTCATTTCTACAATTTCCCGAGTCTACACACGATGTGTTTTCTGAAGGGAACTTAAGTAATATCTCACCCACCATCCCCCTCGACATATCCATAAAACCTGGAATTGTCGAAAATGTGCATATCGGAGCTTTGTGCTCCCCTGATGAAATTGTTACCTACAAGTCACTTTTCAAATAATTTTGTGACGTCTTCACCTAGAGCTATGAAGAAATGACAGGTATTGACCCCAACATTGTGATACATGAGATTAAGACATACCCAGATGCTAAACCCATCTGACAATGCCTTCGTCTGGTCCACCCACGTAAAGCGGCCGCTATCAATCTTGAAGTTGAGAAACTTCTCAAAGCTGGATTTATTTACCCAGTGGCTCTCACTGACTGGGTTTCCAATCTTATCCCGATCGACAAGAAAAAAGGCACAATCCGCATGTGCATTGATTATAGGGATATTAACAAAGCATGTCCTAAAGACAACTTTCCTACCCCGTTCGTCGACTAGATCATCGACGATTGTGTCAGAAGTGAAATCTTCTCTCTGATGAATGGTTTCTCCGGATATAATCAAATCAATATTGTTCCCGCGGACCAACACAAAACCTCTTTTCATTTGTCCTTGGGGCACTTTTTCCTATCGGAAACTTCCCTTCAGTCTAAAACATGCTGGCACAAATTTTCAGTGCGCTATGTCTTACGCCTTCCATGATATCAAGCACATCGTGCAACCATATCTAGATGACTTACCCACTCATTCCATGCGTCGTGTAGATCATCCAATACACCTCCGAGCCATTTTCCTTTGATGTCGGTTTTACCATATATTCTTGAATCCTCACAAATGTGTTTTCTGTGTAGAATCCGGCCGACTTCTAGGATTTATTGTTTCACGTCAAGGGATCAGGATAGATCCTTTGAAGGTCGAGGTGATTCTCAATCTCCCTCCTCCTTCTTTGCTTCTCCAGTTACAAAGTTTGCAAGGGAAAGAAAACTTTCTTCGGCGTTTCATCCCAAACTATGCCGAGCTAACTCTTGGATCTACACGACTACTCAAAAAGGGGTTTGAGTTCATATGGGATACCACTGCCAACAAAGATTTCGAAGCTTTGAAACTGTCCCTGACACATACCTCGCTTCTCTTCCCACCTGATTACAATCGCGATTATTTCCTCTACCTCGTAGCCTCGGATTACACCATCGCTATGGTTCTCGTCCAGGAGGATGATTCTCATGATGAACATGCCATCTATTACTTGGTTCGAAGTCTTACGCCTACTGAAACCAAGTATTTACATGTTGAAAATATGGCCTTGGCAGCCGTCCAAGCAGTTCAACGTTTCTGGCACTATATCCTCTCTTGCAAGACTATGGTAATTTCTAACTGCAACCCTATGCAACACATTCTCACATGTCAACTGCTAGGGGGAAAATACTCCAAATGAATTGTGATACTCCTGGAGTTTGACTTAGAATTCGAACGTGCTAAGTCCAAGAAATCCTTAGTGTTTCCCGAGTTGATATGCGACTTTCCCTACTCTGAGACGGAAAATGTAGCAGCCGATTCATTACCTGATGAATCCCTTTTCCTGATTAGTTCCGATGATTTTTGGTACGGAGATATCATCATATATCTCCAAACCCAGACTTTCCAGCCCAATTTGTCTAGTATTGAATGTCTTCAAATACACTACCAAGCCCGTCAGTATATTGTCTTCGGTGATACTCTTTATCGTTGTGGGATTGACTCAGTTTTTCGACGCTACCTCACGTTTGATGAAACTGAGAAATCCCTAAATGAATGCCATTCTGGATCCTATGGTGGTCATATGTTTGGGTATGCTATTGCCCAGAATATCTTGCGAGAAGGGTATTTTTGGCCTTCTTTATTTAACGATTGTATAATTTCCATCCAAAAATGCCACGCTTGCCAGACCTACAACCATAAAATACGGTCACATCCTGCTCCTCTTCACCCTGTGGTCTCTATTGGTCCTTTTGCGAAATGGGGTATCTATTTCATGACATGTCACCCTCACTCGGCGGGGGGGCATGGATACATTATTGTAACCATAGACTATTTTACGAAATGGGTCGAGGCAATGCCGACATTTGACAACACCGGAAAGACCGCAACATTATTCATATTCAATCACATCATAGCTCATTTTGGTGTTCCTTAGGCTATCGTCATTGATCATGGTAGCCACTTTAGAAATTTCATGATGTCCGAATTCACTGAAAATTTGGGTCTTCACCATGAAAACTCAACACCCTATTACCCACAATCCAGCGACCAAGTTGAAGCAATTAACAAAGTCCTCATTACCATGATTCGACGAATGATAGGGATTCACAAAATGAGTTGGCACATGATGTTTTTTTCAGCATTGTGGGCTTACTGGACATCCGTTAAGTCTGCTACCGGGTTTACACCATTTTGGTTAGTCTATGGTCTAGAAGCCATCCTGCCAATTGAATGTGAGATACCCTCCCTAAAACTAGCCATCAAACTCCTCCCAAACACTTATGTTGAAGAAGAACGTCTGTTGTATCTTATGCGATTAGATGAAACTCGTCGCGATGCCACCCTAGTCATAGAAGCCTAGAAGAAACATGTCAAATCCCAATACGACAAACATGTCAAGCCTCGCATTTTCTTCGAAGGTGATCTGGTTCTCCTTTACGAACAAGATCGGGATATGCTAGGAGTAGGAAAATTTGAAGCTATGTGGCGAGGTCCTTATATCATTAGACGAGTTTTGGAGAAATGAGCTTACGAGTTAGTGGACTACGATAGTATCCCTTTGAGAGAACCCAGAAATGGGTTGTACTTAAAGAAGTACTATGCCTAAAATCACATGTGCATGAGTACATGTATTTTATTGTATCATACTTCTTGTGTGTTATTGTAGTATGTTTTTTTGTTATCTGGTCTCTGCCCTCGATCATTTATGTTATGTTGTGTTTGGTTTCCATATGTCGGAGTCTTTGCTACCCCAAATTGGCTTCGCTCATGGTGCTAGTCGTAGTACTCAAAACCTTGCTTCTGCTACTTGGGCAATTTACGCCCCTAAAAATGAAATTATCACTCAACGAGGTGTGTGTCTCAGCCGTGCGACCAAGAATATTGCAGAGTATAGCACCGTTATCGAATTGTTGATTGATGCTATTTCACTCGGTATCTTCCACTTGGTTGTATGACTCGATTCACAGCTAGTAGTACTACAACTAAGTAATGTCTATGCTATACGAAGTCCTACTTTATTATGGGTATATTTACAAATTCACCTCTTGGAACGTTATTTTGATTATATTGAGTATCAGCACATTCCTAGATGTCTAAATACATTGACTGATGCATTAGCTAACTATGTATTAGACAGACATTTGGGCCATTTATAAACCAATCACATCACATGTATCACACAACACAAGATAAGCCGATAGAAGCCATATATATGTATATAACAATCAAAAGTTTTTACAAAAAATTTATGTCCTCTTATCACCCCATAAATTATGGGAATCAACTGATGACTTGGATATTATCTGTATCTAGTTTTTATTGACAAATGATTTTTCATTCTGCAAATAATTTGAGAAAAAAGAAAAAGAAAAAGAAAAGAGGGAATAAAAGAATTGAAAAGAAAAGCCCCATGTAATAACAGTAACTTGGTCATACCTTTCAAGCATGGCCAAGTTCTTTTTAAATTTAATGTTGCTAGGTTAGTGAATAAGTTTGACCAGACTGTCTAATCCTGGTCAGATAGCCCTTAGGTTAGATTAGTGAATAAATCTGACCAGACTGTCTAATCCTGGTCAGATAGCCCTCAGGTAGAGTAATTTCTTAACCCAACAGTTTAATCTGGGTTAATTGTCCTAGGAAGATAGGTTAGCAGGTAGGTTAGTTGCTTCATTTGCTTCACCACCCATGAAACTAGATTTATGAAAATTCTACACCATGTCTCCATTGCCTAAGAATAGTTTAGATGATGTCCCCTTGGTGGTGTCTATGTGAAAAATTGGGAAAAACCCATAAAATGCTTTATATCCTAAGTTTTTCCCCTAGTACATATTCATTTGCTCCCAGCTTATGTTTCCTACACGTCCCGATGGTTCTGATCCAGGCGCCAATATCTACGGTGCACAACACATTCTGGACCCCCCCCGACCATTATGCTTTTAACCGGGGGGGGTCCAGAATCGGTAATAACATGGGCGCTCATCTGGATGGCTCAGGGAGCAACACTTAAATCAATGGTCCACAATGGATTCTGGACCCCCCCCGTCTGTTCTGCCTTTAATGGAAGGGGGCGGTCTGGAATGAGTACTAAAGAGCGCGCTCAGATCTGCGGCCAGGAAACAAGCGCGCGGATCAATGGATCACAATGGATTTCGGACCCCCCCTAGTGCTCTACCTTTAATCGAGGGGGGGGGTTCGGAATGGATATTCCTTTCGACGGGCCCTTGGTCATATGTGGTGTCAATCTATTGGTCCTCAAGTCCCATCCCACACATGCTATCTGACATCCCCATCACTCATGGACGTCATCCTCCACTGAGTCCACTTGTCCCACTTGTTCCCGGGGTCGTGTCCCATCCCATAACTACTGTCAGTCCCTGCTGTCAGTCCTTTACCCTTTTCACTCATGACCAGCCCCTTATGGCGACTTTCACTTCCCATCACCTCCAATCCCTAGCAGCCACGTCAACCATCCATATGTTTTGGCCACCTTCACCTGCCATATCACCCCCAAGTGGCCCGTTGTCCATTAATTACTGGATAACATACCCGTTGTCATGCTGACCATTTTCCCGCATCCAACCGACCCCAGTTTTAAATAAAACTACCGTTTTCCCTCTTCATTCACTATTCGTCCATCGCATCAGAAAATTTTACTCTTACGCCTCCATTGCTTTTCCACCACCTTCATCCCCAGTCATTCTACCCCACTAACATCGTGTTTATTGCAGGTATTGTTGCTGAAATGGTGTCAAAGCCAAGACAAGCGGAAGGAGAAGAGAATCCTTTTCTTCCTCCTCCTGTCAACCTGGACAAAATCCCCTTGGTCGATAAAGATAGATTGATCATGGATACTATATGAAATTTCGACTTCTCAGATATCCAGTCATGGCTCAGGGAGGTGTTCCTGGACCAGAGTGATGAAATTGGACTCTGGGAGTCCAATTTGCCCCTGTACCTTTTTCCCTAGATACACCATTTCCCTGAATTCATGCTGAAATGCCAAGCCCATTATATCTCTGACCAGAGGGCCATTGTCTCTTCATCTGGAGATGAGCTCTTCTTCATCACTCCCGAAGACATTGACCAGATGATGAAAATTCCCCATGCTGAATTTGCGTCCCCTTTCAATTTAGAAATCCTCACTGAGTTATATCAGAAAATGACCTTTCCCCAGAGAGCTCAGATATTCGAGCTTTTCTTCCCCGCTTCTGCTCAATTCCCTTCCACAAATCCCCCTTACCTGTCATCCATGTTCTCCACCAAAGGAAACCAAATTATTTCCTCCCTTTGTGCCCTGCTGGGTTACTATTCTGAGTAATGGGTGGATGATCCCATCTTGGGTTTTCTCTCTATTTTCTCAAATGATGAAAATCCCACAACGCAGTTCAATTACAGCACCTTCTTGGCCAACAATATTCACGAACAGTTCATGAAATTTGGCACAGAGGGCATGTTTAGATATTCTTCTATACTGGCGTACATGTTCGTTTACTTTCAAGCCAACAAATTCAATTTCTCCATGCAGAAGATGGACGCAGACGCAAGGCCACAGCCAGTCACAGCATGGACTTCTCTTCTGAAGCACAACTCCACAGAGTATAGCTTCAAGGTTTTCATTGATCTTTTCTATCACCCGGTGGTAAGCATGCTGAGCGGCAGGCTTGAGCCACGAATAAATGACGAGGTCTAGAGAATTCTACATATTTCGGATAATGCAAAGACAAGAGACTGGTACCTGTATCAAAACCACACTGAGATCAGAGTTTTCGGGTGCGAATTAGAACCCTATAAGCTGCCAAAGTACGTGCCGGTAAGAATCTTCGCATTAGAGTATATTAGACAGATTATGAATTCAAACGACATTCATTTCATCTCATTGAAGAAAAAGCAGCAGCTGCGCATCAAGGGGCAAATTGGCTCCTTCATTTGCAACAGTCGAGGTGTCGGTGAGAAAGCTGATTGAACGCTGAAGGAGATGAAATTCTTTAAAAGTTTCACATGGCACTATGATCCATGCAGGATCATTTCAGCGATGCGGGTGAGAAATAAGAATATCCCGTATGTGCATGAGTCCAAACCCGAGATCGAAAAATTTGCAAATCATATAGTATGGGTGCTTGACACCTTAGTCGAAATGGAACAACAAGTTGAAGTGGAACAAAAGGTGCCTTCGACAAGTGTGCCACCCACTACCACACCACAGGTCCCCAAGGAGAAGAGGCCCCGACAAGAGTCATCTCCACCTATAACAGAGGTGTCATCAAAGGAATTCCAGATGCACACCAAGAGGCCAAAGACAGTTTCAACGCCTGGCACGACAGTAGAACAAGAAGTCTCGCATACCATAGTGACTACCCCAGTGATCAAGCCAGTCACTGTACCTTTTGGTTCGAGCCAACATAAGGAAATCACAACAGCAATACCGAAGAAATCCACAGATTCTCCCCTGGATACTCATCCAAGAAAAACTGGGCCCAAGTTGGGCATTTTCGAGAAGTACGAATTGATCAAGAAAAAGAATCAGACCCTCACCAGCAGTACATACACCCAGTTTCGGAAATAGTCGTCAACTGCACAGCACATGCTGTTGTCTGCATTTGATACAGAAAAGGGAAGAATGGACATGGCCTACCTCCAAGCCTAGGTACCAGATCCCAAAGTGATCACAGACTACAAGAGGGCCACCTTCGAATTCTAGGCGAAGGACGTGCATCCAACAGATCAGATAGATCTACACAAACAAACAGGGGAGATGGTTTTTCACACATTAGCACACGCTTCAGCTTCTGCAGCAAAATTTCAGGTGTCACTGAATAACGCTCAGACACAACTCAAGATGGAGAAAATATCATCTTTCACAAAAGACAACAGAATCAAGACGTTGGAGGAGATGGTCCTCAAGATCGGTTATGATCCTGCGAACGTCAAAGCAGCAGAAGAGATTATAAAGAAAAATAATGAAGACATCGCATCCTTAAGGAAACAACTAAAACTCCCACCTACAGAAGACTCACAGGAAAAGGAGATAACTGAAAGGAAGGCGATAAAGACGAAATGTTAAAGCTGCTTATGGAGCAGAATGGTCAGCTCAAGGAGATGGAGGCTAAGATGGAAATATTACTTAAAGAGAGAGAATAGATGAAGCCGATGGAGGGAATCCCATTGAGTGCTATCCCAATTGTAGGATTGAGCACAACAACAGTAACAACAGTTCCATCTGCAACACTAGTGTCACTACCAGAAGGGACAACAGACCTGGCCAAATCCATGGAGAAGATGAACCTGCAAGAGACTGAAATCAACAGGCTGAAGAAGGAAGTGGAGAACCTCCAAGAAATCAAAACTTCTTTCCAAACTAGCCTGTCCAAAGAGAAGCAGGTGACTGAGAAGCTAAGGAAAGAACTACAGCAGCTCCAAAAACAAACAGTGGCAGGGAAGACTTTGGCTGAGGTCAAAGAGAATGTATGGACAGACATCATAAAGTCCATAAATGAAATATGGCCAATGATCCAGATTATGTTTGAACAGAATGAGTTGCTACAGAGGAGAAAACAGGTAGTAGAGAAAATCAGAGTGGAACTGGGAGACATGCCAACACAAGCAAATGAGATCATCAGGTTCCTAAATTCCAAGACCAGAGAAGAGCTAGAAGAGCTGAAGATAGAAGACAGAACAGAGACAATCCTTGAGGTCAAGAGGGTTTTGACCAAGATAGGATTAATGTTGCATCTCTAAGAGAAAGTTCAGACAATGGACCAGGGAGTACAAAGGTTTTTCAACAAGATCGAAGCTCTCCATAAGAAGGGTCTTCTTGGTCTGAAAGTTATTAATGATAAATTGATGACACTCCCAGATTATAAAAAGAGACTGTCTGAAGTGTCTAAGGACAGTTCAAAGTTTGCTGGCATACAAGGGAGTATCACTGGAAAAGCATTCCTGGATTCCCTCCAATTTGACATCATCATTCAGCACGAGATTCGATACATATTCCTCACAAAGCCCACGTTTTACAAATATACAGAAATGGACGAGGTGTATCAGAGGCTGCTCAAAGTCACTATACCTAGTCATCTCCGATGGGAATAACTCTGCGATCTTCTCGATTAGCAAATGAGCTACCCAGGTCCAGTCACCTGTCCAGTCAGAAGAGGTTACACCTCGCCAACGACCTACCCTAGAGATTTTGCATGCAGTTGTACTGAGTCATCAAGCAGTTTTGATCAGTTAAATTAGTTAGGCTTAAAAGAGAATGCGCACGTCCTGATCATTTATGAAAGGAACATTTGTAATTTGAATGATAAATACTTCACCTTTCGAAGTATTGTGGGTTGTTGATCTTTACACCCTAACGCTATTAGACTGTAACTATTTTTAAAGAGATCTTCCATTAATAAAGAGGAAGCACTTCTACAGGATTCTTGCGTGTATTCACTGGTGACATTTTTCTCTAAGTTGAATGTTTTCCTGGCTTTGTGATCATATTGTTTTCTGAAACTAATCTTTAAAAGTAACATATGTTGCAGGATTTATCTTAGATACCCTATTTCTGACTTTAAAGGTTTTAATGTTTATCTTCTAAGGTTTTTTCAATTAAGGAATTCTTAACAGCTTCTTAGTTGAATGATCTTTCTCATCTTTCTTCTGTCCATCATCTAAACTATTAAAGATCCAGTGAGTATATTATCTCGCCCTGTGGGAGTTTTCCTTTATGCTTATGTTTTGTATCTCATGTTTTTTATAACACATACCCCATATCCCAATGGAGGTGTAGATTGTCTCAACCATTTCAAAAACACTTTTACAACAAAACCTACCTGTTCCGTTACCTAGCCTAATATCTGAAGTTAGAAAACAAAGCTAAATCATATAGAGAGATCCCTCTCTGAAGCTGGAAGGTCTAGATTCCCATCTTTAAAAGCGGTTGGATAAAGTTACCGTTTTGAATTCCTTCTTTGTCAACCTCTAGGAAATTTACAAAGTGCTAACATAATTGCGACTCCACTGGGGAAGAACTAAAAAATTGACAATTTCGCGTTTCCTTTCCCCTAAAAAAACGTTTGATTTTGAGAAGAAAGTAATGTTAGAGGTTGATGAAACCTTGTAATTATTTTCAGAATCACAAAATTAAAATATATATATATATAAACCAAAAAATAGTTCTGGCTTCCAAGAAAGTTCACACTCGATCTCATCCTGACCCAGAACTCACAATAGTGATAGATAACCCCGAACATTTACTCAGGCGAAAGGTCTCGACTGCCGGCTCAGTGAGTTATACTTCCCTGCATAAGTCACCCTCCTTTTAAGGAAAACCCGTTACCTCTCAAAATCTTGATCTTGATACCTTTCCACCTCGAAGTTTGGTTAGAACACTGTCCGACAGTTTTGTGTCTAAACTCATTTTGGACCCAACCGTGTTGCAAGCTGGAACCCCAGAAGTCTTTTCTCCCACAACCAAACTACAAATCACTTCCTCAGTACCGCCCAGTCCCTCCTCATCCTCGTCTTCAGGTGTTACATCGCCGATCATCCAGGTTTCTCTCCAACCTCCTCCACCCATCATGGAAGCTCGATATGCTCCGTTGGTGTTGGCTTCACCTCTACATGCCATGCCCCAAGATTACCAGACTAGACTTCCAGAGTTCGATGAAACCAGACCGTTAAGCGCCCAACAACATGTGGACAAAATGAATGATTACTTTGACTTGCAAGAAGTTGATGAGGCGGACGTGAAAATGCGATTGTTTGCTCAAAGTCTGACAGGCGACGTCAATAAATGGTTCAAAGCTTTACCTGCAGCCTCAGTCCCTGACCTTTTCGTGTTCCAAAGAAGTTTTCTTGACAGATGGGAGGTGAAGAAAAAACCTCTCCAGATACTGTCAAAATACGAGAATATAAAGAGAAACCAAAGTGAGACAGTCCAAGATTATTGCACCCGTTTCAACAACCTCTACAACGCAATCCCAAGTGAAATCAAACCTCCCCAAGGTCTGACATTGATTAAATTCCTTGATGGATTTGATGCTGACATGTCTTACCAATTAAGAGAAAGAAATGTTGCCACCCTAGAGGACATGCAGAAAAGTGCTATTAGTGTAGAGGCCAATTTATTAGCAAAAAGAGCACGACATAGGTCAGAAAGGAGATTCATGATCAAGGAAGAACCTTCCACATCGAACACTGATTCCAAATGGGATTCTATGCTCAGAACATTAGAACTAATGTTTGAAAGAGTGAGTGTGTCAGACAGAAACCCTCCGAGAGACAACATACCTGCGACTCAGGTTCGGAACCCCAACTTTAGGACAAATCCTCCTCAGATCAGACAGAGAGATCCTCGGGATCAAAGAGAGAAGAGGGGCCCAAATTAGTAGATTAGACCTCCCCTGCAAGAAAACTACGCTGATGACGGGGGAGAAGTGATTGAAGAATTGGAGGACACTCACATCAACCTTATGGGCATTCACGACAATGAGGCCATTTTCCTTACTCAAGAAGACCAGGAACTCTTTCTTCTAAATCAAACAAAGGTAAGTGAAGAATCCGAAGAGGCAGAACAATAGGCCTTTGAGAATGCTATTATGGAAGTACACCGGCAGTACAAGCTGCATAGCAAGAAGACAGAAGGGACTTCTTCCAAGAAGACGATCGAAGCACAGAAGATAGTCGAAACCAAGAACATGCCTGAACCTTCTACTGAGAAGACTTCTGAGAAGACTCCTGAGAAGACTTCTGAGACGACTACTACCGAGAAGATTTCTGAGAAGAGTAAAGTTGACTCTCCTTTGAAGAAAAACATCACTATTCTGAAAAGACCATCACAACCTAATGCTTAACATGTTAACCAGCCAAGTACTTATGAGCCAAAAAACATGACGGAAAAATCAGAACCTGTGAGCCAAGGCAGAGCTCTTACACCCTTTAGCCTTGAAGGGGAATTAGCAAAAATAAAAATTCCCATCCCACTAACAGAGTTGATGAACAGAGATGGGTATCGTTCACAGGTAATAAAAGCACTGGCCATTGAACCTGACATAGGCACCAAGGCCTTGAATATCGGATCGGTGACTCATTCAGACACTGTGAACCTTACTGACGATCATCCCGAACTCCTTTTCGGACCTGAAGTAGATGGTCGGGACGATACATATGATGTAGCTCCTTTTTACATCAGTTTAAACATTCACGACTTGATATTTCATAACGCTATGTTGGAATCAAGTGCCTCACATAATCTGATGCCTAAAGCAGTAATGGAAAAACTGGGATTGGAGGTCACCAGACCATACAAGGATTTACATTCGTTCGACTCCAGCAAAGTCAAATGTATTGGTTTGATCAAGGACCTATGCATCACCCTGGTTCAGATCCCTTCTAAAAGCATGGTAATGGACGTGGTGGTTGCAGACATCCCGCCTAAGTATGGAATGTTGTTGTCCCGGTCTTGGGGAGCTAAGTTGAAAGGAACCCTGCAGCTGGATATGTCTTACGCCACTATCCCAATGTTTGGACAACAAAGGAGGTTATACAGAGAAACATTGATGAAGTACATGGTTAGTAGCCAGGAGAAGCCGCACAATTACCCCCTTTACTCTACTCATTCCAATCTAGATTCGTTCATCTTGTACAATGATGGTGATACAGAAGAGCAAGATACTCAGCTGATAGAAGATATATCTAGTCAAGATGAAGGTCCAGAAAGTGGTAAGGTAGCAAAGATGAAAAATGAAATCACTGAAGAATTCCCTGCTGACTTCTGGAGTATGGATTTTGATGGAGCTGTGAGTAAAGAAGGAGCAGGAGTTGGAGTCTGGATGCATAATCATCGAAACAGGTATTCAGAGAATCATTCCTACAAATTAAATTTCCAGTGCACTAACAATGTTGTCGAGTATGAAATTTTAATGCTCGGTCTGAAGCTATTGAAAAAGGTTGGTGCTAAGCAGATAATGGTAAGGGGTGACTCTGAATTAATAATCAAGCAAATTAAATGTGAGTACGCTGCTAAACACCTGTGCCTTAGAGCCTACAGGAATGTTGTTTTGGATGCTTTGAAGTGTTTTAATGAGGTTGACTTGCAGGTAATGCCGAGGGGACAGAATATTCTGGCTGACGGATTGGCTACATCAGCAGCCTCCTGCAAGATTCCTTTTCGCCAAACGCGCCCATACACTATTGAGGTGAAATGCAGACCGACGGTTCTCGATAATATCAGGTACTGGCAAGTATTCGGAAATGATGATCGGATAGAGAACTTTCCGCAATGCAAGAACGATTTTGAATGTACAAATATAGACTTAGAAAATGAAGACGAAAATGTAAATAGTTTGGATTTTGAAATAGATAGTGTGAATACTATAAATTCAAGAGTAGATACAATAGATTCAGGAGAGTTAGGGGATGACGAAATGGATGCTGATGTTTTACAACTGAAAAGCAATGTTTTACCTAGAGGTCTTGTTCCTTTAGAAGATCTGTTTGACAATAACGATGTAACTAAGAAACCAAAAATAGAAGCGCATGGACAAGAGGTAGAGGACTGTAATATAGGAACTGAAGAGAAGCCTAGGATGGTCAAACTGTCCAAATCATTACCCCCAGAAAAAAATCTTAAATACATTGAGCTATTCAAAGAATATTCAGATGTTTTTGCCTGGGGCTATGAAGATTTCAAAGCCTATGATACCAGCAACATACAACACAGGATTCCCATAAAGGAAGAACAAAAACTGTTTAGGAAGAAACTTAGGAGGATAAATCCCAAGTTGCTTCCTCTGATAGAAAAAGAAATCAAGAAAATGTATGATGCCAAGATCATAGTCCCTCTACATTTCTCTAAGTGGGTTTCTAATTTAGTCCCTACATGGAAGAAAATCGGGGAAATCAGGCTCTGTATTGATTTCCGAAATCTGAACAAAATATCCCTGAAAGATAATTACCTATTGCCGAAAATGGACCACCTCCTGCAAAGAGTGGTCGGGTCCAGTAGGATATCTCTGTTAGATGGTTTCTCAGGCTACAACCAGGTCCTAGTTCACCCGGATGATCAAGATAAAACCGCTTTTACCACACCATGGGGAACTTTCATGTACGTGAAGATGCCTTTTGGTCTGATGAATGCAGGAGCCACGTTTCAGAGGGCCATGGATATCGCCTTCATGGAAGAATCGATTAAGTTTATTGTTGTTTATTTAGATGATGTGACTGTGTTTTCCAAATCTGATGATGAACACCTGCAGCACCTTAGACGAGTTTTCAAGAAATGTAGAAGGTTTGGGATTTCTTTAAATCCTAAGAAGTGTCTTTTTGGGTTAGAATAAGGAAAATTGCTGGGACACATCATCTCTAAATATGGAATCAGAATAGACCCCAGTAGAATCGAGGCCATACTAAAGTTAGAGCACCCAAGAAACCTCAGGGAACTACAGTCTTTTATCGGACAAATTAACTTTCTACGAAGATTCATTCCCAATCTGGCTGAACTCCTCCGAAACATTACAAACATTCTTAAAAAGGACGTAAAAACAAAATGGGATTCTGAGTCTAGACAATCCTTCGAACAAGTCAAACGAGAACTCACATAAGCCCCAGTTTTGATCAGTCCATATTTCACTAAAGATTTTTATCTTTTTTCTTTCGCCTCTGAACATATTATAGCAACGGTGTTACTGCAGAAGAACAGTGAAGGGTATGAATAGCCCATAGCTTTCTTCAGCAAAGCTCTAAGAGATGTTGCCCTAAACTACAATATCATGGAGAAGCAAGCTTTTGCTTTGGTAGAAGCCATA
This sequence comes from Picea engelmannii, assembly GCA_009831015.1. Classification (NCBI taxonomy): domain Eukaryota; kingdom Viridiplantae; phylum Streptophyta; class Pinopsida; order Pinales; family Pinaceae; genus Picea; species Picea engelmannii. The sequence goes on along the minus strand of ML792479.1, from coordinate 653,018 downwards.
AAAGACTTCAGGGTCTAGATTCTCCATTCCCACACCATAGCTTATGTTCCGAACGCGGTAGTAAAGTATATTCTAACACAGGACAACCCTGATGGAAGAAGGGGAAAATGGATTGCTGTAATTTTAGAATATGATATAGAGATTAAGCCCAAAAAATTTATCAAAGGCCAAGGCCTTGCTTAATTAATGGCTGAATCTAATTTCCAGGCTCTTGACATTAATTTTCTAGATGTCACAGATGAACAGGGTGAGATGGTGACTCCAAACATTAGAGAGGTATTTCTAAACTCTCCATGGTATGCAGACCTTATATTCGTTTTACAAAATTTACAAGCTCCCCCTGGTTTAACTAAGACTAAAGCTAGACTTTTGAAGTTGAAGGCTTTGAAATTCTGTATTTTGGAAGGAAATTTATATTGGAAAGATCCTGCAGGTATTCTTTTAAATTGTTTATTGAAAGATGAAGCTGATAAAGTGTTGTAGGAGTTTCATGTAGGAGAATGTGGTGGCCATTTGAACTGGAAGGTTACAGCCAACAAAATACTCAGAGCTAGCTTTTACTGGCCCACCCTGTTTGCAGATGTACATCAGAAAGTAACAACATGTCACCAATGTCAACTGTTTGAAGGCAAAAGGAAACTCCTTCCTTTACCTCTGAAACCTATATCAGTTGAGGCCCCTTTCTAGCAATGGGGGCTCGATTTCATTGGAGAAATTCACCCTCCTTCTTCAGGCCAACACAGGTGGATTCTCATTGCCACCGATTATTTCACCAAGTGGATCGAGGCAGTACCAAGTAGGCAAGCCACTGACTCGGTAATTATCAAATTCCTTGAAAACAATATTTTATCTCGTTTTGGTTGTCCTAGAAATATTATCACTGACAATGCAACTGCCTTTCGATCGAAGAAACTCATAGATTTCTGCAACCAGTATCACATTGGTTTGGGGCATTCCATAGCCTACTACCCCCAGGGGAATGGGTTGGCAGAATCTTCAAACAAAACTTTGGTAAATATCATCAAGAAAACATTGCAGGAAAATAAAAAATCATGGCATGATAAGTTGGTATTTGCTTTATGGGCAGATAGATTGACCACCAAAAGGTCAATTGGTATGTCACCTTACCAGCTGGTCTATGGTACAGAGGCAATTTTCCCTACTTCTCTAGGAGTCCCTGTCATGAAATTACTTCAAGAGGTGCAAGCTGAGTCAAATGATTCACAGAGAAGAATCAACCAGATGATTCATTTGCAACAGACTAGAGAACAAGTTTTCAACAAAACACATGTAATCCAAGAAAACATCAAGAAGATCTTTGACAAACGAACCAAGGAAGATGATTTTGAGCTGGGAGATCTGGTGTTAAGATGGGATGCTAGGAGTGAGGACAAGGGAAAGCATGGGAAATTTGACAACCTTTGGACAGGTCCTTACATGATCCAAGCTTTCAGAGGAAACAATGCTTTCTTGCTAAACAACGTCGATGGGTCAGATCTGCCAGGAGCACCTGTGAATGGCAGAATGCTGAAACATTATGTCCCACCTTAGTAAAAGATTTGAAGAACTCACTCTCCATTGTACATACCGGTTTAATTTTCATTTTTCACTTGCATTTTCTGAGTGGGAAACATTAGTCAGTCAGTTGAAGCCCGAAGAGAAGGCCCTAAGCTGCTGACCATTGTTTTTCCAAGTTTTGAGAATAAGACCAATAAAGACTACCATGCAGATATGTTCAGAATGACAAGAACCAGGATTCTTGGCACTTAACAGGGAAAGTACCATCCCCAGGTGGAGCCGCTGTTATCAGCCCATAAATTATGGGAATCAACTGATGACTTGGATATTATCTATATCTAGTTTTTATTGACAAATGATTTTTCATTCTGCAAATAATTTGAGAAAAAAGAAAAAGAAAAAGAAAAGAGGGCATAAAAGAATTGAAAATAAAAGCCCCATGTAATAACAGTAACTTGGTCATACCTTTCAAGCATGGCCAAGTTCTTTTTAAATTTAATGTTGCTAGGTTAGTGAATAAGTCTGACCAGACTTTCTAATCCTGGTCAGATAGCCCTTAGGTTAGATTAGTGAATAAATCTGACCAAACTGTCTAATCTTGGTCAGATAGCCCTCAGGTAGAGTAATTTCTTAACCCAACAATTTAATATGGGTTAATTGTCCTAGGAAGATAGGTTAGCAGGTAGGTTAGTTGCTTCCTCTGCTTCACCACCCATGAAACCAGATTTATGAAAATGATACACCATGTCTCCATTGCCTAAGAATAGTTTAGATGATGTCCCCTTGGTGGTGTCTATGTGAAAAATTGGGAAAAACCCATAAAATTCTTTATATCCTAAGTTTTTCCCCTAGTACATATTCGTCTGCTCCCAGCTTATGTTTCCTGCACGTCCCGACGGTTTTGATCCAGGCACCAAGATCTACGGTGCACAACACATTCCGGACCCCCCCAACCATTCTGCCTTTAACCGGGGGGGGGGGTCCGGAATCGGTAATAACATGGGCGCTCATCTGGACGGCTCAGGGAGCAGCGCTTAAATCAACGGTCCACAATGTATTCTGGACCCCCCCATCCATTATGCCTTTAATGGAAGGGGGGGGGTACGGAATGAGTACTAAAGAGCGCGCTTAGACTTGCGGCCAGGAAACAAGCGCTCAGATCAATGGATCACAATGGATTTCGAACCCCCCCTAGTGCTCTGCCTTTAACCGAGGGGGGGGTCCGGAATGGATATTCCTTTCGGCGGGCCCCTGGTCATACGTGGCTTCAGTCTATTGGTACTCAAGTCCCATCCCACACATGCTATCTCACAGCCCCGTCACTCATGGACGTCATCCTCCACTGAGTCCACTTGTCCCACTTGTTCCCGGGGTCGTGTCCCATCCCATAACTGTTGTCAGTCCCTGCTGTCAGTCCTTTACCCTTTTCACTCATGACCAACCCCTTATGGCGACTTTCACTTCCCATCACCTCCAATCCCTAGCAGCCACGTCAACCATTCGTATGTTTTGGCCACCGTCACCTGCCATATCACCCCCAAGTGGCCCATTGTCCATTAATTACTGGATAACATACCCATTGTCATGCTGACCGTTTTCCCGCGTCCAACTGACCCCAATTTTAAATAAAACTATCGTTTTCCCTCTTCATTCACTATTCGTCCATCGCACCAGAAAATTTTACTCTTACACCTCCATTGCTTTTCCGCCACCTTCATTCCCAGTCATTCTACCCCACTAACATTGTGTTTATTGTAGGTACTGTTGCTGAAATGGTGTCAAAGCCAAGACAAGCGGAAGGAGAAGAGAATCCTTTTCTTCCTCCTCCTGTTGACCTGGAAAAAATACCCTTGGTCGATAAAGATAGATTGATCGCGGATACTATATGTGATTTCGACTTCTCATATCTCCAGTCATGGCTCAGGGAGGTGTTCCTGGACCAGAGCGATGAAATTGGACTCTGGGAGTCCAATTTGCCCCTGTACCATTTTCCCCAGATACATCATTTCCCTGAATTTGCGCTGAAATGCCAAGCCCATTATATCCCCGACCAGAGGGCCATCGTCTCTTCATCTGGAGACGTCCTCTTCTTCATCACTCCCGAAGACGTTAACCAGATGATGCAAATTCCCTGTGCTGAATCTGCATCCCCTTTCAATTTAGAAATCCTCACTGAGTTATATCAGAAAATGACCTTTCCCCAGAGAGCTCAGATATTCAAGCTTTTATTCCCCACTTCCGCTCAATTCCCTTCCACAAATCGCCCTTATCCGTCATCCATGTTCTCCACCAAAGGAAACCAAATTATTTCCTCCCTTTGTACCCTGCTGGGTTACTATTCTGACCAATGAGTGGATGAGCCCATCTTGGGTTTTCTCTCTATTTTCTCAAATGATGAAAATCCCACAACGCAGTTCAATTACAACACCTTCTTGGCTGACAATATTCAGGAACAATTTGTGAACTTTGGCACAGAGAGCATGTTCATATATTCTTCTATACTAGCGTACATGTTCGTTTACTTTCAATCCGACAAATTCAGTTTCTCCATGTAGAAGATGGACACAGACGGAAGGCCACAGCCAGTCACAACATGGACTTCTCTTCTGAAGCACAACTCCACAGAGTATAGCTTCAAGGTTTTCATTGATATTTTCTATCACCCGATGGTAAGCATGCTGAGTGGTAGGCCTGAGCCACGAATAAATGATGAGGTCCAAAGAATTCTACATCTTTCGGACAATGCAAAGACAAGAGACTGGTACCTGTATCAAAACCACACTGAGATCAGAGTTTTCGGGTGTGAATTGGCACCCTACAAGCTGCCAAAGTACGTGCCGGTAAGAATCTTCACATTAGAGTATATTAGACAGATTATGAATTCAGACGACATTCATTTTGTCTCATTGAAGAAAAAGAAGCAGCTGCGCATCAAGGGGAAAATTGGCTCCTTCATTTGCATTAGTCGAGGTGCCAGTGAAGAAGTTGATCGAATGCTGAAGGAGATGAAATTATTTACGAGTTTCACATGGCACTATGATCCATGCGAGATCATTTCAGAGATGTGGGTGAGAAATAAGAATATAGTGTATGTGCATGAGTCCAAACCCGAGATCGAAAAATTTGCAAATCAGACAGTATGGGTGCCTGACACCTTAGTCGAAATGGAACAGCAAGTTGAAGTGGAACAACAGGTGCCTTCGACAAGTGTGCCACCCACTACCACACCACAGGTCCCCAAGGAGAAGAGGCCCTGACAAGAGTCGTCTCCACCTGTAACAGAGGTGTCATCAGAGGAGTTCCAGATGCACACCAAGAGGCCAAAGACAATTTCAACACCTGGAATGATAGTAGAACAAGAAGTCCCGCCTACCACAGTGACTACCCCAGTGATAAAGCCGGTCACTCTACCTTTTGGTTTGAGCCATCATAAGGCACTCAAAACAACAATACTGAAGAAATCCACAGATTCTCCCCCAGATACTCATCCAAGCAAAACTGGGCCCAAGTTGGGCATTTTCGAGAAGTACGAATTGATCAAGAAAAAGAATCAGACCCTCACCAACAGTACATACGCCCAGTTTCGGAAACAGTCGTCAACTGCGCAGCACAGGCTGTTGTCTGCATTTGATACAAAAAAGGGAAGAATTCACATGGCCTACCTCCAAGCCCAGGTACCAGATCCCAAAGTGATCACAGACTACAAGAGGGCCACCTTCGAATTCCAGGTGAAGGACGTGCATCTATAAGATCAGATGGATCTGCACAAACAAACAGGGGAGATGGTTTTTCACACATTAGCACACGCTTCAGCTTCTGCAGAAACATTTCAGGTGTCACTGAATAACGCTCAGACACAACTCAAGATGGAGAAAATATCATCTTTCACAGAAGACAATAGAATCAAGACGTTAGAGGAGCTGGTCCTCAAGATCGGTTATGATCCTGCGAACGTTAAAGCAGCAGAAGAGATTATAAAGAAAAAGAATGCAAACATCGCATCCTTAACGAAACAGCTAAAACTCCCACCTATAGAAGACTCACAGGAAAAGAAGATAGCTGAAAAGGAAGGCGAGAAAGAAGAAATGCTAAAGCTGCTTATGGAGCAGAATGCTCATCTCAAGGAGATGGAGGCTGAGATGGAAATATTACTTAAAGAGAGAGAAAATATGAAGCCTATGGAGGGCATCCCATTGAGTGCTATCCCAATTGTAGGATTGAGCACAGCAACAGTAACAACAATTCCATCTGCAACACCAGTGTCACTACCAGAAGGGACAACAGACCTGGCCAAATCCATGGAGAAGATGAACCTGCAAGAGACTGAAATCAGCAGGCTGAAGAAGGAAGTGGAGAACCTCCAAGAAATCAAAACTTCTTTCCAAACCAGCCTGTCCAAAGAGAAGTAGGTGACTGAGGAGCTAAGGAAAGAACTACAGCAGCTCCAAAAACAAACAGTGGCAGGGAAGACTTTTGTTGAGGTCAAAGAGAATGTATGGACAGACATCATAAAGTCCATAAATGAAATATGGCCAATGATCCAGATTATGTTTGAACAGAATGAGTTGCTACAGAGGAGAAAACAGGCAATAGATAAAATCAGAGTGGAACTGGGAGACATGCCAACACAAGCAAATGAGATCATCAGGTTCCGAAATTCCAAGACCAGAGAAGAGCTAGAAGAGCTGAAGATAGAAGACAGAACAGAGACAATCCTTGAGGTCAAGAGGGTTTTGACCAAGAGAGGATTAATGTTGCAGCTCGAAGAGAAAGTTCAGACAATGGACGAGGGAGTACAAAGGTTTTTCAACAAGATCGAAGCTCTCCAGAAGAAGGGTCTTCCCGGTCTGAAAGTTATTAATGATAAATTGATGACACTCCCAGATTATAAAAAGAGACTGTCAGAAGTGTCTAAGGACAGTTCAAAGTTTGTTGGCATACAAGGGAGTATCACTAGCAAAGAATTCTTGGACGCCCTCCAATTTGACATCAGCATCCAGCACGAGATTCGATACATATTCCTCACAAAGCCCACGTTTGCCAAATATACAGAAATGGACAAGGTGTATCGGAGGCTGCTCAAAGTCACCGTGCCTAGTCATCTCCGATGGGAAGAACTCTGCGATCTTCTCGATTATAAGATGAGCTGCCCAGGTCCAGTCACCTGTCCAGTCAGAAGAGGTTACACCTCGCCAACGACCTACCCCAGAGATTCCGCATGCAGTTGTACCGAGTCATCAAGTAGTTTTGATTAGTTAAATTAGTTAGGCTTAAAATAGAATGCGCACGTCCTGATCATTTATGACAGGAACGTTTGTAATTTGAATGATAAATACTTCACCTTTTGAAGTATTGTGGGTTGTTGATCTTTACACACTAACGCTATTAGACTGTAACTATTTTTAAAGAGATCTTCCATTAATAAAGAGGAAGCACTTCTACAGGATTCTTGCGTGTATTCACTGGTGACATTTTTCTCTAAGTTGAATGTTTTCCTAGCTTTGTGATCATATTGTTTTCTGAAACTAATCTTTAAAAGTAACGTATGTTGTAGGATTTATCTTAGATACCCTGTTTCTGAATTTAAAGGTTTTAATGTTTATCTTCTAAGGTTTTTTCAATTAAGAAATTCTTAACTGCTTCTTAGTTGAATGATCTTTCTCATCTGTCTTCTGTCCATCATCTAAACTATTAAATATCCAGTGAGTATATTATCTTGCCATGTGGGAGTTTTCCTTTATGCTTATGGTTTGTATCTCATGTTTGTTATAACACATACCCCATAGCCCAATGGAGGTTTAGACTATCTCAACCATTTCAAAAACACTTTTACAGCAAAACCTACCTATTTCGTTACCTATCCCAATATCTGAAGTTAGAAAACAAAGCTAAATCATATAGAGAGATCCCTCTCTGAAGCTGGAAGGGCTAGATTCCCAGCTTTAAAAGAGGTTGGATAAAGTTACCTTTGTGAATTCCTTCTTTGTCAACCTCTAGGAAATTTACAGAGTGCTAACATGTCCAAGGACCACAAATCTGAAAATGTGAAGCTCATAGCTTCTACAAAATAACATCATGGGTGACGCTCACGATAACACACAACTGCCCGGGCCACCCTACGAATCATTCGACTAATAGACTTTGACACGCCCACAATGTGGTGCTGATAACACCTAGGGAGCCCCCCATAGCCATATCTAGAATGTCAGCAGTCAACCCCTCCAAGTCTTTCTCCACTGCCTCATAGTCTTCGGCATCCCATCACGCCACTGGAGCCGCCTCTCCTCACCGCTGAATAGGAGATGTTCCTGGAGGTTGATATGGCCCCACATCTATGTCATCAAAAGGAGATTTTTTTATTAGTTCTTGGACAAACATAAAAACATTTTATATGATAAAAAATTACAAAAACATTTAAAAGAACAAAATCTGTACTTCTTACCTAGGTCACCCCACTGAGCATCCTTAGGTAGGTCCAAATCCAGATCCCCTCGGAAATCCAAACCAGCGTATGCGTAGTCATCAATCATTAGCATCTGTGGCCGCAACCAGTCAAAAAATGAATCATTGTACTTGATGATGGGCCCAGCTACATGTAGGGCCATGAGGTTGCACCACCTCATCATCCTCAAATCCTATGGGGGTGGTAAACCCCACTCAACCTGTAATCTTAGCAATGGGACCCTCTCGAGAAAGAAGGACACCAAATGTGATCCATACCCAAACTGCTTCAAGCTTCCCCTCCTGCACTTTTTTAATTGCCTCTTCATACTGTGGAGAATTGCATCTGACCAGTTGAAGACTCATGTCTTTGTGCACTCTATGTCATATTGGAATTATCTCTAGAGAGCCATGTGTGGAGCTGCGCTCCTGTCCATGAGTACTATAGTGAACAAGATGGTTCGCAGGGTCAAATTTTGGAACCCCCAAATAACAACCTTGCCCTTGCTTCTTTCTGCCTCTCGAACACGGTACTGGTGACAATACTCACTCATAGGGGTTCCACCACCTCGGCTATTGGTCAAGCTAGTGTGGTACCCATGCCATGATAACCCTGTTAGAAAGTAGATATCCTCGATATCTAGGGTCAATGTGTGGACTCCCACATGAAACAACTGTTGGTCCACATCACACATATGAACCAAGTACTCCAACAACCTGATTTGGGCCCTCATACCTAGAATCTGAAAGAATTTCAAGATCCCACAGTCTCTGAGGGCCACAATGGTACCCGGGTCATTCCCAGTAATGGCATCCTCCTCCTCATGTTCTCTTTCTCGCCACTCCAGTATCATGATGGTCAAATGCCTGCACAAGAACCATAAGAGAAGGGTCAAAAACTTATTTCAAACCTTGGCATAATTTTTATTGAGCAAAAATCAAATTGAAATTTCATTTTTTATCCCCCGTAGGCGCCCCTTTAGCACAGTGCGAGATTCTCGCAGGTGCCCTTAAGGCCGCCTGCGAGAATCCTATATTCTCACAGATCTTGCATGGCTAGCCTGTGAGAATGCTCGAGTGCAAGTTTTGTCCCTAAAACGAACCGAAAATGTTGACAATTGCCAATAAAAACTAAAACTAAACCATGGAAAAGGTAGAAGATCGAGAGCTTACCTCGTTGGCAGAGGCGGTTCGCCAAATGGTCGCTTGTGCCTCCCACAATCGAGCAACGAAATTTGGGGGAAAATGAGGTGTGTTGGGCAAAGTTCTTGGCAACATCACAATGAAAATTGTAAAATCCCTTTTTACCCATATTTATTCACTTTTTACCATTTTTTGTTGATTTTTATATTGTTTTGTCCATAAAACCTAATGCCTAATAGTCCTATGAGTGTGACTTTTTGCAGATATAGCTACTTTGAAGTCCACATGAAGGAGTATGGATTTTTTTTCTTTTTTGTCACTTGTACGACCACTTTTTATGGTTTTTAGAAAAACCTCGAGCTCAGTCTTCGTTTGTTCTCGTGCTCGAAAATACATGAGAACATAACCAAGTATACTTTTCTTGTCTTTTCGTACTCGTCATGGTAACACGAAAACAACGAACGCAAAGGAGTATCCTTTAAGCTCTTTTCACACTCCATAAAAATGAAAAGATTTTTGAGCGACCTTGTTCTGTTCATGCTCGTAAAAGTATCTGAACAAAACATTCGATGGGCGATAGTTTATCACTTTTTAGGTCCTGTCAAACTATTTTACGAAAAAGGAACTAAGAGAGTTCTCTTTAAGTGTTTTTCAGACTCTCAAAACATGAAAAACCCTCGAGTTTTCTATCTTTGGACTCGTTAAACAAACATCGAAAGACCTGTAATGGGACCGAGCCACTCCTTCCTAGGGTTCATTAAACATACTCCGAGGGACTCATCCAAAGGATGAGCTTACATCAACAAGCATATGTTATCCTCCTCAAGCTTGCGTAAAAATAAAGAGTTACTCACCAGATATGGTGGGGAAAATTTTGGGAAAGGGATGTGTTTTCGTATTCATATTAATGGCATCAAGTTTCGCTCTTGAACATGACACCCCCTATTCATTATTTAAATCCGGTTTGGGAAATCCATTTGTCTCTCATTCGACTTGATACAAGGTCATATCTTGGGTCGTCTCTGAGTCAGTGCTGCCAAGTCCTTGGTCGTGTCATTCATATGTTCAAGAGAATTTCATCCAAACCCTCTATTGAGTCGGCCATCTGCAGTTGTCCATTCTTACCATGTCGGCCTTCCCTGTGTCCATTTCAACCTATATTCATACTTTGTTTCACCTTCAAAATATGTTACTTATTTCATGTCATTGATGGGGGATACATCAAGGCCCTCCTGTGACGAGTCTTGTTCCGTTGACTCCAACTCATTATCTGGAAACAAGACTTATAAATTATTTGGTACCTTGGAACTTGCATGCCTCAATGGCAGGTTTCCTCGCTTTCGATAGTGGGTTTTCATTATTGACCCCTGATTGGGAGGTTTCTTTGAATGTTCGACCTCAGGTCATTTATTCACATTCATTGGATTGTACTAGTGTACCTTGGGAGTCATTGACATTAATGGTGATTTCCCTTGCACTTGTTAATGGTTTCATCAATGAAAAGTAATCAAGTGGTCTCTACCATGTTCAACTTCAACACATGTAATCACATGGCTAGATTCGTACTTTTGGGTGACAAGATTGAAGACCCTGGGTCTCATCTTTTTTATCCAGGCTGCAATGGAGTATGTATGATTTGGATCGACACATAGATCCACTTTGTATGTCATGTGGCTATGTCATATTAATTTAAGTCTTCTCGCATAGATCCATAGTGTATTCCTGGTGGCTATGAAGTATTTTGACGGAATGGATCCAAGATGTATGATTGGTGGCCATGACCTATGTTCATGATGTCATCCATATATGAACTGAGTATGGGAATGCCTACCTCAGAACTGGTATTATATTCTGCAAATGTTTGGTTGTTTGCAGGTTTTCGATTAGGTGCACTCCTGGTTTCTGACACACACGCATAGTTTGCAAAGTATTTCAATTGTCATAGATTTTGGCCTCATACTTTGGGGGGCATTCTATTACACATGATTTTGGTCACTTTTGTGATGTATTAATAGTGATGTATTCAGGCGCCCAACAAGGACTTTTTTCTTGAGAAAAGTGGCTTTTGTCTTCTCCCAAAAAACATATTTTTAAGATGAGTTCGCAGGCTGCCTATGGTCTAGGGTGCGAGAATCCCTCATGATCGTAGGCCACCCACACTTAGGGAGTGAACTTCTTGCAGTCTTCTCCATACACAGGGTGAGAACCTATTTTTAAGCTTGGAAAGGAGAAGAGGTCTCGAGGGTTCTAGAAGGGAATCTTCTAGAAAATGAGTTGGCATTCACATTGTTGTCATCTTACTGACTTCTCAGATTTGATGGGATCATACTCATCCATGTAACCATCTATCCTTCACCTATATATTGAAAGGTTTCTCATGGAAAAGGTTAAGCAAGATTGAATGAAGAATTGGTGAAAGAATTGTGTGAAGAACCCTGCTTGGACAAAAACTTGAAGACTCTATTTGGCCTATCAAGAGGAATTGGATCTTCTTCATGCAAGTACAGAGAAATTGTGTGTGTTGGAACCAAGGGTCACTGAAAGGGATCTTGCAACATCAAGGAAATCAGGTTGTATCTTCTACTTTCAATTAATATGATACAACGACGTGTCCCTTTCCCACAAAGTCACTCTTACTTTATTGTGTAATTCCTTGATGATATGCATAAGTCGACATTGAATATACTTTGTTATCTTCACTTTGGTTGGTTTGTGTTTTATTGGACTTGATTTCACGAGAGCATCGGAGTGAAGCGGGAACAATAGAGACCTAAGGAAGCGATATAAAGGTATGTCACTTATTCCTTCCTATTAGTAGATTCAATGATTACAACTTAGGGAAAGAGTCATGTCCTGACCTATTTTGTTCTAGATCCAGGTGGATCCAGGGAGATTTGTTAGTGTCCGCACCTACCGATTTGTCCGATAATAGACATGGGTTTCATTTCCATAAAAATAAGGTCGTCAAGGGTGACAATGAAAAGCTAAGTAAATGCTGGAAAAAAAGGCTTTGTACAATTACCAAATAAATAAATAATAATTTGGGATGAGTGTACAGATACAAAAAAGAGTGCCCCAATGTAAGATGGCTTGGCCTGTGACGTGCAAGTTGCATGGAGAACTGGTGGAGGGTGGGGGCCCCATGGGTTGGTTTCTATATGAGGTAAATGAATGGAGGGAAATATACAGATGGGAAAACTGATTGTGGATGAAATGGAAGGTTAATGATACTACGGAGGCACAGTAAAAATAGAACCGTGAGGAGATAACCTGGTAGTCCATTGGGAAATCTAGAAAAATGATGAGAAGGAGTATGTGGTGGATTCTCAGAAATGTGTAAGACTATTGGGACTCCCATCCCTAGGGGGTGAAAGAAACATGAATTTCAAAGTGCTATGGGGACTATGAATGGGAACACTCATGTGGGGGAGATTGCTACCGAGTGACAGTACCAAAATGCAGCAGAGGTGACGATACTACAAAGACGGATGTAGGGACCCTAAAGGAAAATGTCGGAGGGTGTGACTGGGAGATGCAATTGATATTCAAAGGGAATGATTACATTACAGTGTTGATCATATAACTGAAGGGGATGCGTTGATTTGTGATGACCAAGTACTTGTACACATAAAAACCGAATACTCGACGTGAATGATATCTGAAGATAAAGAATCATATAATAGTTATTTGATAATTTTGAACATGAGCATGCGTACCTGGACGTGATTTGAGAAAAATGCTCCCCTAGGGCCAAGTGCATATGGTGACCTGGGGAATGTGATTGTGTAGGTGGTGGGACCCTGAGACCATGGCTAAAGATGAATCAGAAAACAGAGACTCTGAGCTCCTGTAACTAAGTGTGGAAGTTGGGAAAAAGGGCCTATATATGGATGGTGGGCCCACAATGACACCTCATTTGCACTGACACTATTGGTGATCTGGAGAGAGTGTTGTGAGGTGTTTTGGAATATTACAAGACCTTGGGGCTACCGATCAGGTGGGTGAAAGAAATATTATGAGAGGAAAAGTGCTCGACGATGGAGCATATTCCAAGGGAAATCAGGGGTAGTTAGTTCCTCAAATATGTCTTCATCACAATGGAAAATGAGAGAATACAATGGATCCTGAGAGGTGATAGGAAGAACCGTTAATGGGTAGGTGTTATTGTCCTCAAGTGGTGAACACGTAGAGGGAATATTGCAACCATGGTGTGACGAATCACTTGAAATAAACCATATGTCCAGACACTGTGGGGGGAAACTGTGGTAGGGGGTAATATTTCCTGGGGGAAATGAACTGGAGAATTGGGAGGATTTTGGAGAATATCTTCTGAAATTCCATCCATGAACCATGGAGGGGTGGGAAGGGACTCAGGTTCAGGGGAGGTGATGTGAATAGTATTTGGAGAAGGAATAAGGGGAATCAATTGTATCATAGGAGGTGAGGTGGTTGGATTATTTTGAATAAGGGACATTTGACGATTCATGTATTCAATGATTGTTGGCACAGGGGCAGACCCTGGGTTCAACGCTACAACAACGCACCAACAAAACCCTAACTATCGGTCCTTTCGGCAACACCTGCAAAGAAGATGAGGTCTCACCTGAGGTAGAGGTAGAGGTGGTTGCATGACTCAAGTGTCTGACACTGTAACACTCCCTCGGCCTTAATCCCACTGGTTGGGCAAAATGCTACTGTGCGGAACAACATCATCCTCATACTTAATTAATAACATGCATTTAAATCAAATTAAACACATTTAATTCAGAGTAATCACAAGATTACTGCTAACATAAATAATCCCTGGCATTAACAATAATTCATATGCACACAGAATACATGTTACATATAATCATCACAGACATGCATATACTTATAAATTAAGTACAAAATTAACAGCTATCTTTTATTACTGGCGTAATTCCACCAACCACGTGCAGGCCTTCCACGAACCTCCCAAACTTAGACCACGCTGCTCATCACTCTCAGCAGTGGTTCACCCCCGAGCTGGGCCTAAGCTCCACCCAAGGCAAGGAATCCTAGTCTAGGCTAAGGTTATAGGGAAAACTGCATTGAATAACTAGAATGATTCTTCCCAGGATGCCTTCTTACACCCACTACTAATAGACTCTCATTCCCCACATGCATGTTCTGCCCAGGAGTATACACTTTCACAAGCACAGTCCATCGGTGCTTCACCTCCCTCTTTGTTCCTTGACAACAGGCCTTATCAAGAATTATCAAATCTCTGAAGCTGGTGTTGGACTCTCTCTGGGAGAAAACCACTTCCTAGTAGACTCTCTAACCTGGAGGGAGTTTCTCACAATCTTGACAAACTACTTCTTCTACCATGGGCCTTACAACCCGCTTATTCTACCACGGGCTTGAAAACCCGCTTCTTCAACACACCCTTCGACTCAATTCCAACTAAGTGAGAGAAATCACAACAACATCAAACACTCAAGTGACACTAGGATGACGACCACAATAGAAAATGGGAATAGTCCTGCAAATGGAAACAACCAGACGCTAAAACACAGCACACTCAGGCGATTATCCAGGTGTTGGGTTCTATATAAGACACAAATCGGCTCATGGTTTACCGGTTACAGGATGTGTGACAGGAAATTATGTAGAGGTCGAGGATGGAGGCCAAACATAGAGACCATATGGGAATACAACGGACAATCACAGAGGTCTCATCGTTTTAGTTTTTAGTGTTGTGTGTGATATGTCGAGCTCAGACGCAGAGGTCACACTCCTTAGACAATGAATGACAAAATGGATAACAAACCCCCATCATGGCTCAACTCAACAGTTTTAACTGCATGCACTTGGGTTGACACTTGTCACCCATGAAGCTCATTCCTTCCCATTTGGAAGTCACTCATCCTTCCAAAGAACTTGGGATAAAACATCACATTTCACATGGATTTTGGAATAATATTAAAATATTATTCCCAAGGACTTAAGCCCCTAGGATTAGCCCCTCTTTCCAACCTTCCATCCCCCAATCCCTTACCCAGTCCATGGAAGCTTAGTCCCCCATCACTTATTCATCATGGTTGGTCTGCACACAGTGGTGTTTATATTTTTATTAATGTTATGCATGATTACATATACAAAAGCAGGCTCTCGGCCTTAACACTTAGGCTCTATGGCCTAATAACACATAATCCCACCAACTTATATAAACTTGGCTCACCAGGCTATAAAACATAATTACAATTCATAATGCAATATTTACACTTCATAGACATGATTTACAACAGGTCTCGGCCTTAGGGACATTGCAATCCCCTCCCCTTATTTTTGCATTGTCCTCAGTGCAACTTTACACTGCATCTGCAAGATTTTCAAAATTTTCAAAAAGATGTGGGTACTCTACCTAAATAACATATTCATGCTCCCATGTCGCATCCTCAGAACCGTACCAGGTCCACTGGACCTTTACAAACCCTATAGCTTGATTTTGAAGTTGTTTGTTTTTCCTGTCCAATATGCGCACATGATGCACTTGCAAGACACCTTCTTGTTCCACCTGAATCACATTCCAATTGATAACATTATTAGCATCTGGTATATATTTCTTAAGCAATGAAACATGAAACACATTATGTACAGTCATAGATGCAGGTAATGCAAGCATATATGCAACTGGCCCAATCCTTTCCAAGATTTCAAATGGCCCACAAAATCTAACTGCCAACTTGGTGCAACTTCCCAGCTTCAAGGAACTCCTGCTAGCTTTCACTTTCAGGAAAACATGATCACCCACTTTGAACTCTCTGTGGGTTATGTTCTTATCAGCATAACTTTTCTGCTTGTCCTGGGCAGCTTTCAAATTCTACTTAATTTTCATCATTTGGTCCTCCATCTCCTTGAGCAACTCTTGCCCAACTTCTGCTCTATCAGCTAGATTATCCTAGCTCACTGGGGTATTGCACTTTCTTCCATAAAGTGCTTCAAATGGGCTCATCTTCAATGATGCATGATACCCATTGTTTTAGGTGAATTCTACCAAGTGCAGGTAGTCTTCCCATCTTGATGGTTTGTCCATCACATACATTCTCAGTATGTCTTCTATTACTCTGTTCACCCTCTTTGTCTATCCATCAAACTCAGGATGATAAGGTGTATTAAAGTTCAGAATTGTTCTGAATCCTTTGAACAATCCTTTCCAGAAATTTGAGGTGAATTTCGGGTCTCTGTTGGACAAAATTGTTTTAGGAATTTCGTGCAATCGTGCCACTTCCTTTATGAAAATATCAACAACATCTGTTGCCTTGTGAATAGTTTTCAGTGGAATAAAATGGGCATATTTTGTAAGCTTTTCCACCACCACCATGATCGAATCATGCAGCTTGGCTATTTTGGGAGATCCTGTAATAAAATCCCTTGTCACCACTTCACACTTCCACTCAGGAATGGGTAAAGGTTGCAGCAACCCTGCTGGGTGCCTATGCTCAACTTTAACTTTCTAGCACTCCATACATCTGGTGATGTATTCAACGATCTCTCTCTTCATACCCAGCCAAAAGTAATGGCTCTTGACCACTGCTACTGTTTTATGATATCTAGGGTGCCCTGCATAAGGCACATTATTCATCTCCTGCAAAATCATTTGCTTCAAGCACTGGACATTGGGTACAAAAATTATGTTCTTGTACAATAGTATTCCATATGTTTCCAATTTATAAACTTCCATCTTCTATGGCATCTTATCCTGCTGTAGCTTGGCTACCAATTCTTTGTACTGTAGATCGACATTTGCAGCCTCCAAAATTCTACTTTTAATATCAGTATGATACATGCTAATGGTTGTAGCATGTAATTCATGCACCCTCCTACTGAGTGCATCAACCACTTTATTCTCCTTTCCTTTGATATGCTTGATCTCAAAGTCGTACTCACACAGAAATTCCAACCACCTACTTTCTCTAGCGTTTAAGGTTGGTTGATCAAACAAATATTTTAGACCATTATGGTATGTTCTCAATTAAAATCTCCTTCCCATGAGGTAATGTCTCCATTTCCTCAGAGTGTGAACGATTGCTGCCAACTCCAAATCATGTGTGGCATAATTCTTTTCGTGATCTTTCAGCTTCCTGGACTCATAACAGATTACAAATCCATTATGACTGAGAAATCCTCCCAACCCTTCTTTACACGCATCTGTGCACACCACAAAATCCACATTTGGATCTGAAATTCTCAATATTTGAGCGTTGGTTAACAACTGATTCAATCGCTGGAAAATTTTCTCACACTCTTTAGTCCACTGAAACTTTTCCTCCTTCCTTTGCAAGGAAGTGACAGGGTGAGCTATCTTTGAGAACCCTGTGATAAACCTTTTGTAATAGCTCGCTAGACCCATAAAGGATCTAACTTTCTCCACATTCCTTGGCACTGACCATTCTCTGATGGCCTCAACCTTCTTAGGATCCACGACGATCCCTTCTTCTAAAATAATGTGCCCCAAGTAATGGATCTGCCTTTGATAAAACGAGAATTTTCTCAACTTGGCATACAACTGGTGTTCTCTCAACACTTGCAACACCATCCTTAAGTGTTGTTCATTCTCTTCCTCTAAATTGGAATAGACCAAAATGTCATCCAGGAAGACTATGACAAACTTGTCTAGATAGTCCCTGGATACACCATTCATCAAGTACATAAAAACAATAGGTGCGTTCGACAGCCCAAATGGTACCACTATGAACTCGTAATGACCATACCTTGTTCTAAAGGTGGTCTAGCTGTTATCTTCATCCTTTATTCTTACCTAGTGATATCCCGATCTGAGATCTATCTTCGAAAATATTTTTTCACCTTTCAATTGATTGAAAAGATCGTCGATCCTTGGAAGAGGATACTTGTTCTTGATAGTTACTTTGTTCAATTGTCTGAAATCAATACACATCCTCAACGTCCCGTCCTTCCTCTTCATGAATAGGAGCGGGGCACCCCAAGGTGACACGCTTGGGAGAATGTACCCCTTCTTTAGAAGCTCTTCAAGCTACAATTGCAACTCTTTCAGCTCTGGTGTATTCATTCTATAAGGAGCTTTCAACACTAGAGTTGCTCTAGGCATCAAATTTATAGAGAAATGGATATCTCTCTTCAGAGGTAGTCTAGGTACCTCCTGAAATACGTCTTCAAAATTTGCTAGTACCTCATGATCCTCAATACTTGACACCTTCTCCTTAGGCGTTTCCCCCACATGGGCTGCAAATAATTGATAGCCTTTTCTGTAGCACTTCTTCAGCTGCATTGCTGAGATTTCTCTAACAGTAACAGCTCTAGGAATTCCTTGGACTATTTTCCGATTCCCCTCCTCATCCAGGCATGTAAATTCCTTGTTACGATAGTCTAGGAGGGCATGGTGCTGGTCCAACCAGTCCATACCAATTAAACACTCATAAGAGCCTACCAACAGAATATTCAATTCATCCTTCGTGCTCAATCCCTTCATGTCCATCGGACAAGACTTACACAACTCAGTGACTTTCCTCTTGGTTCCTATAGCCAACTGCACTAACCAAGTCTTTTCATGTTTGCTTCTTGATAAATGCAAACTTTCCACCACTCTAGGGTCTATATAACTATGGCTAGCCCCTGAATCAATTAAAATAATAAATGGTTGGTTGTTAATCATACCTTCCACTTCAATCATGTGCACCTGAAATTCATCTTGCTTGTTGTCCAGGGCCGCATAGATCCTTGGCATTCTACTGCCCATGTCCTCCACTGTTTCAGCTTGTTGAACATTATGGACAACTCTTTCTTTGCCATTTTTATGCGGACAATCTCTGTACTTGTGGTTATCTTTACAGCCCCAACACCGAATGGGCATCTGTCTCAGCCTTTGTTTTCCCACTTCATCCATTCTCGACTCTCTAAATGATGGATGTCCTTGAGGACTATTTCTGAAAAAGGGAGGTTTGTTTCCCTTCTACCTCTGTTCTTTCTTAAACTTCTTCTAGTCGTCCCAAGCCTTCTGAAAGGTAGGCTTTTCTCTTTGTTGTTCATATAATCATTTCACTCTTCTTATTGTTTCTTCCATAGTCTTAGGATCATCATATTGAATATTGTCACCAATGGGAGGTGACAGTCCACTCAGATACCTATGAATCTTAACAACGTCATCTTTGATGAATGGAACATACTTCAGTAATTCCAAAAACCTTCATTCGTATTCATCAATGGTCATGCTATGCAACTTGAGTTCAAAGAACTCCTTCATCTTTCTGTCATATTATCTTTTAGTCAGGTATTTCCTCTCAAAATACCTCTTGAATTCCTTCCATGTGATATATTTCTCTCTAACATGTTGCACCTGCACAAGTTGATCCCAACACATGGGTGCTTTTCCTTTTAGTTGATACATCAGAATTCTTCCTTCTACATGAGAGGAATAATTCTGTAGTTGGAAATATTTCCTCATGCCAAGTAACTATGTTTCGACATATTCATCCTTCTTATGTTCTCCATCAAATGTAGGAGACTTAATCTTATTGATCTCCCCTTTCAATTTATCCACTTCAGATATTTGGTGTTTTTTGGTAGGGTATGGGCTCGAACTACTATGTGCTTCCTTACCAGAATGATTTGGGGAGCGACGATGATGTCTGCTACCACTCCTTGATCTTCTTTTTCTCTCAGGCATCTTGTGACTCCGTGTTTTTCTTGTGTCACTCTCCTTTTCCAATTTATTTTCTATTCTTTCCAGGCTCTTCAACATCCTTAAGTTGACTTCACCCTGTTGATCCCTGACCCTCATGAGCTTTCAACTATCGGCTCAGCGAGACTGGGAATCTTTCTACAATATTTCAATGATTTTCATCACATGCCCTTCCTTATCCAATTCTCTTTCATTCCCATTGGAGTTCGATCCTTCGACTCCCAAGTTGACATCCCTTCCTTGTCTTTTGTTCTCTAAATTGGAGGCAATCAACAGCTCTTCCATTTCTATACTCGGCATCGATTCGTAGCTGTCCTGACACTCGTTGAACTCTGCACACACACAACGTGAAGTCCACCAAAGTTTGTCAGGCCTTAAACCCTTAATAAAACTACAACATTCATAAACCAACGCAACTAAGAAAATGCTTCGAATTCACAAATTTTCTGAGTTCTTCTCAGCTCTGTAATTTTCGGGTGATAGCTCCCTCTTTCTCCCTACCCTCGTAACCAAAGGTCATGACCAAATGCTAGATTACTAGGTGCTACTTAGGCTTTCTAACTTCAAAGAGTTTAAGGCACACACATCTATCTCCCGAAGTTTCGATTTACCGAATTCGCGCAAATCAGGTGGATCGACGATCCACATTTACCCAACATCCAGTGGTTAAAATCAACTATGGTTCTTCCGTCTTCGAATATTTTGGGACTTCAGGACTTCATGTTTCATGGTTTTGGTCCTCGAGGCTCTCATACTCGCTTCCCTCTCCAACTCTCGACTTCCAAAAATTTGATTTCCTTACCCTCCGGCCCACAGCACAGTTGTCACCCACCGATGTAGTGACACACGGTGTGCTTAAGAAGGTCCACCTGTCAACCATGTGCCCCCCACCTAACAGATGTGCTACGTGTTCATACGATCCCTTGATGCTCGACATTTCATGACTTCGCAGTCGAAAATAAATTCTTTCAACCCCCGAACCCCCGATACGCGATACCCCATGAACATTCTGATCCAACGATTCTCCCATGGCTTGGATCCAATGGTCTGGATCTCCTTCCCTGCTCCTCGCAACTCGAAACTTCATGAAACCAAGAATTTGGTCTACCCTCCAAACTCACGAATCTCGAATTCGTGAAATGATCCAACAACATGGGTTGAAATGAGATCAATGGCTCATATTGACCATGATCAACAATTCACGTTGATTCTTGATATTAGGGTGGTGAGTTCGTCCAACTCTTAACCACCTTACAGATCCACTGGATCCTACGGTCCTCGCGATTTCACGAGCTCTCCATGGAGAATTCTGACTGCCCGATTCACTCATCAATGACTTCTGCCCAACGAATGAGTGTTCTCCCTCCTGAACTTAATTTCTATGCGATGGTTTCAATCTCCGTCTCCCTTTGAACACTTCAAAGGTGTTATCCCTCCTTAGCTTTGTAACATGGTCAAGTAGTCCGTTGACACTCATAAACATTCTAAGGTTTGAAATTAGTCCTCCAGACACAATTTCTTCTCAAAACCTTAGTCCAAAGACCGCTTATCTGGCCCATCCAGGCTCAAAGTTGAAACTAGGCTCTGATACCATACTGTAATGCTCCCCCGACCTTAATCCCACTGGCCGGGAAAAACACTACTGTGCGGAACAACATCATCCTCATAATTAATTAATAACATGCATTTAAATCAAATTAAACACATTTAATTTAGAGTAAGCACAAGATTACTGCTAACATAAATAATCCCTGGCATTAACAATAATTCATATGCACACATAATACATGTTACATATAAGCATCATAGACATGCATATATTTATAAATTAAGTACAAAATTAACACTTATCTTTTATTACTGGCACAATTCCACCAACCATGTGTAGGCCTTTCATGAACCTCCCAGCCTTAGACCACGCTGCTCATCACTCTCAGCAGTGGGTCACCCCCGAGCTGGGACTAAGCTCCACCCAAGGCAAGGAATCCTAGTCTAGGCTGAGGTTACAGGGAAAACTGCACTGAATAACCAGAAGGATTCTTCCCAGGATGCCTTCTTACGCCAAATACTAACATAATCTCATTCCCCACATGCAGTTTATACCCATGAGTATACACCTTCACAAGCACAGTCCATCGGTGCTTCACCTCCCTCTCTAGGCCTCGACAATAGGCTAGATCAGGAATTCTGAGAGCTCTGAAGCTGGTGCTGGACTCTCTATGGGAGAAAACCACTTCCCAGTAGACTCTCTCACCTGGAGGGAGTTTCTCATAGGCTTGACAACCTGTTTCTTCTACCACGGGCCTGACAACCCGCTTCTTCTACCACGGGCCTGACAATCCGCTTCTTCGGCACACCCTTCGACTCAATTCCAACCGGGTGAGGGAAACCACAACAACATCAAGCACTCATTTGACACCAAGATGATGAACACAATAGAAAATGGGCATATTCCCACAAATGGAAACATCCAGAAGCTAAAACACAACATGCTCAGACGATTATCCAGGTGTCGGGTTCTACAGAAGACACAAATCGGCTCATGGTTTACCAGGTACAGGATGCGTGAAAGGAAATTATGTAGAGGTCAAGGATGGAGGCCAAACGTAGAGACCAAATGGGAATAGACTAGACAATCACAAAGGTCTCATCACACATTCATCATGGTCGGTCTACACACAGTTGTGTTTATATTTTTATTAATGTTCTGCATGATTACATATACAAAAGCAGGCTCCCGGCCTTAACACTTAGGCTCTCCGACCTAATAACACATAAGCCCACCAACCTATATAAACTTGGCTCACCAGGCTATAAAACATAATTACAATTCATAATGAAAGATTTACACTTCATAGACATGATTTACAACAGGGCTCGGCCTTGGGGACATTACAATCCCCTCCCCTAATTTTTGCACTGTCCTCAATCCAACTTTACACTACATCTGCAAGATTTTCAAAATTTTCAAAAAGATGCGGGTACTCTGCCTGCATAATATCTTCATTCTCCCATGTCACATCCTCAAGACTGTACCAAGTCCACTGGACCTTTGCAATCCAAGTAGCTCGATTCCAAAGCTATTTGTTTTTCCTGTCCAATATGCGCACAGGATGCACTTGCAGGACACCTTCTTGTTCCACCTAAATCACATTCCAATCGATAACATGATTAGCATCTTGTATATATTTCTTAACCAATGAAACATGAAACACATTATGTATAGTCATAGATGCAGGTAATGCAAGAATATATGCAACTGTCCCAATCCTTTCCAGGATTTCAAATGGCCCACAAAATCTAATTGCCAACTTGGTGCAACTTCCCAGCTTCAGGGAACTCCTGGTAGATTTCACTTTCAAGAAAACATGATAACCCACTTTGAACTCTCTGTGGGTTATGTTCTTATCAGCATAAATTTTCTGCCTATCCTGGGTAGCTTTCAAATTCTGCTTAATTTTTATCATTTGGTCCTCCATCTCCTTGAGCAACTCTAGCCCAACTACTGCTCTATCAGTTAGATTATCCCAACTCACTGGAGTATTGCACTTTCTTCCATAAAGTTCTTCAAATGGGATCATCTTCAACGATGCATGATACCCATTGTTGTAGGCAAATTCTACCAAGTGCAGGTAGTCTTCCCATCTTGATGGTTTTTCCATCACATACATTCTTAGTATGTCTTCTATTACTCTATTCACCATCTTTGTCTGTCCATCAGACTCAGGATGATAAGTTGTATTAAAGTTCAGAATCATTCTGAATCCTTTGAACAATCCTTTCCAGAAATTTGACGTGAATTTCGGGTCTCTGTTGAACACAATCGTTTTAGGAATTTTGTTCAATCGTGCCACTTCCTTTATGAAAATATCAACAACATCTGTTGCCTTGTGAGTAGTTTTGAGTGGAATAAAATGGGCAGCTTTTGTAAGATTTTCCACCACCACCATGATCGAATCATGCAGCTTGTATGTTCTGGGAAATCCTGTAATAAAATCCATTGTCACCACTTCCTACTTCCACTCAGGAATGGGTAAAGGTTGCAACAACCATGCTGGGTGCCTATGCTCAGCTTTAAGTTTCTAGCACTCCATACATTTGGATATATATTCAACGATCTCTCTCTTCATACCCAGCCAAACGTAATGGATCTTGACTGCTGCTACTATTTTTTGATATCTAGGGTTCCCTTTATAAGGCACATTATGCATCTCCTGCAAAATCATTTGTTTCAAGCACTGGACATTGGGTACAAAAATTATGTTCTTGTACAATAGTATTCCATCTATTTCCAATTTATAAACTTCCATCTTTTGTGGCATCTTACTCTGCTGTAGCTTGGCTACGAATTCTCTGTACTGTAGATCTACATTTGCAGCCTCCAGAATTCTTCTTTTAATATCAGTCTAATACATGCTAATGGTTGTAGCGTGTAATTCATGCACCCTCCTGCTGAGTGCATCAACCACTTTATTCTCCTTTCCTTTGATATGCTTGATCTCAAAGTCGTACTCACACAGAAATTCCAGCCACCTACTTTCTCTAGCATTTAAGGTTGGCTGATCAAACAAATATTTCAGACCATTTTGGTATGTTCTCAATTCAAATATCCTTCCCATGAGGTAATGTCTCCATTTCCTTAGAGCGTGAACGATTTCTGCCAACTCCAAATCATGAGTGGCATAATTATTTTCGTTCTCTTTCAACTTCCTGGACTCATAATAGATTACAAATCCATTCTGACTGAGAACTCCTCCCAACCCTTCTTTACACACATCTGTGCACACCACGAAATTGACATTTGGATCTGCAATTCTCAAGATTGGAGCGCTGATTAACAACTGCTTCAATCGCTAGAAAATTTTCTCAGACTCTTTAGTCCATTGAAACTTTTCCTCCTTCCTTTGCAAGGAAGTGATAGGGTGAGCTATCTTTGAGAACCCTGCGATAAAATTTCTGTAATATCCCACTAGACCCATAAAGGATCTAACTTCCTCCACATTCTTTGGCGCTGACCATTCTCTGATGGCCTCAACCTTCTTAGGATCCACGTCGATCCCTTCTTCTGAAATAATGTGCCCGAAGTAATGGATCTGCCTTTTATAAAACAAGCATTTGCTCAACTTGGCATACAGTTGGTGTTCTCTCAACACTTGCAACACCTGTTGGATCATGTTGTCATTAATGCCAATGGTTTGACTAATTGACGTCAAGTGATTGATTAATTTCAATGGATTGATTGATTGATGATTTATGTAATATAATATGTATTTTCCTTGATGAGAATTCATAGATGAAGATGGATCAATGAGTTGTCATTGATAGATGATGAATATGGATCGATGTGGTTCCATTGGTATATGATGCATTGTTGGAAAAATGTATAGATGACTCATTATTGNGTGCACAAATGGATGAACTCCAAAGTGGTCCCCTTATGGTGAAATCCCTCACGGGAAGATGCTTTGTGGATTGAGTTATCCTAGAAGAATGGTTGCAGGACCCATGCTCTCATTATTGTATTATCATGATTGATAAGGTGTACAAACAGATGAACTCCAAAGTGGTCCCCTTATGGTCAAATCCCTCACGGGAAGACTCTTTACAGATTGATTTATCCTAGAAGAAAGGTTGGAGGACCCATGCTTGTATGAGGAATAATGAGATGAAGATCAAGGAAATTGTTGGTGAAACTATCCTAGATGGATAGTGTTTGTCATGCCATTTCTGGTGGTATGTGGATTTTCACATAACTCCTCCTGGTTTGAGATTTATGGCCTTACGAAGATGAAGGACCCTCACATGAAGGCTTGAAGCCCCCAAAGTCAAAGAAGTCAAAGTGACCTAAAA
>ML792479.1:608616-620941 GCA_009831015.1 Picea engelmannii | reverse complement strand
GTGGTGATGACTTGTTGATGATATATTGCTGATATATGTTGCTGATATGTGCTCACATCTAAGTGGTTATAAATGACAACAATGGGTAATGAATAAATGTTGAATGCTAATTGATGAGTTTTTGTGCAAGAGGGAAGTTTTGGGAAAAAGAGCCCCACACTCATTCACCCCCCCCTCTAAGTGTGGTAGGTGTGTCCAACAAAACCATCCTTAGGTTTTGTTCATTCTCTTCCTCTGACTTGGAATACACCAAAATGTCATCCAGGAAGACTATGACAAACTTGTCTAGATAGTCCCTGGATACACCATTCATCAAGCACATAAAAACAACAGGTGCGTTCGATATCCCAAATGGTAACACTGTGAACTTGTAATGACCATACCTTGTTCTAAAAGTGGTCTTGGTGATGTCTTCATCCTTTATTCTTACCTGGTGATATCCTGATCTGAGATCTATCTTAGAAAATATTTTTGCATCTTTCAACTGATTGAAAAGATCATCAATCCTCGGAAGAGGATACTTGTTCTTGATAGTTACTTTGTTCAACTATCTGAAATCAATACACAGCCTCAACGTCCCATCCTTCTTCTTCACGAACAGGACCGAGGCACCCCAAGGTGACACGCTTGGGAGAAAGTACCCCTTCTTTATAATCTCTTCAAGATGCAATTGCAACTCTTTCATCTCTGGCGTACTCATTCTATAAGGAGCTTTCAACACTAGAGCTGCTCTAGGCATCAAATTTATAGAGAAATCGATATCTCTCTTGGGAGGTAGTCTGGGTACCTCCTAAAATACGTCTTCAAAATCTGTTAGTACCTCATGATCCTCAATACTTGGCACCTTATCCTTAGGTGTTTCCCCCACATGGACTGCAAATAATTGACAACCTTTTTTGTAGCACTTCTTCAGGTGCATTGCTGAGATTCCTCTAACAGTAACAACTCTAGGAATTCCTTGGACTATTTTCCGATTCCCCTCCTCATCCATGCATGTAAATTCCTTGTTACGATAGCCCAGTAGGGATTCCTTCCAAATACCTTCTCCCATCTCTTTCAAATGTACTCTCATTTCTATTCTCCAAGTAGAATAGTTTTCCTCATCAAGGATTGGAACTTCATCATCCATTTGTGTGTCTATGGATCTCATCCAATATTTTTAAGGCTTATAGTGAAGGCCTTCTCTGATACCAATTGTTGGACACACCGACTACACTGAGAGGGGGGGGGGTGAACAGTGTAGGGATATTTTACCCAAAAATTCCCTCTTACACAAAACTCACTAGTTAGCAATCACCATTTACTCACTACTTATTGTTGTTATTTATAACCAGTTAAATGTGAACATATATCAACAATATATCATCAACAAATCATCACCACAAGGTACACAAGGAACACAAGATGTATGTACAATTTTGTTTTTATTACGGACTTCAATCCTTGGGTTTATCAGTGACAACTGAATAGAGTACAACTCTACAAGATCACCAACTCTATAATGAAAGACTCATCTTACACACTCAACACCAACTAAGATGAGGCAAAAATCCTTAATAGATATCAATCTATCAATAGGTACGGAACTTGTCGGTAGTGCAACATGCATATGTGCACGCCATACTAGTAGTAAAACTTGTGTATGTATGTGGCCAGACTGTACTACAACTTGCGTATCACTTCTGAGCTCTTAGGGTTTTCTTTTCAATATGAACTCAGATCCTCTGCAACCTTCAATCACATTCTCTTATGTCTTTCACTATCCAATCTGATCCATAACCAGTCACAACACATCCAAGCTCTCCAACAACTAACTCATTCTTCTCAACCATACAATATGAATGCTACTCATCATATATAAGAAGCCAGTATGCTATAACAATCATGTCAGAACTAAATCATAAGAGTGTTTCTCACTCCATCAACCAACACAAACCAAATCACAACAACCATATCAAGAATTCCTTAAGCATTCACCACACAACATGCAAGAGTATCCATCAAGAAAACAATGTAACCATACCATAGTCTTAGTGGCAGATATGAGCCCATAGAATGCAGATCTGGAACCTACTTCAGTCTTCAAGAGCCTGACACCAACTCAACCATAAGTCTTCATGACTTCATCAACTGTATGCACCATGTCTTCATTCAACCCACGTATGTACGTGCCATGGCTCACTACAACCCACGTATACCTCAAAAACTAGGGTTTCTGAACTTCCAAGACTTATGTTGTCATGATCTCAAACTTGCCAAAACTTTGATGCATCCATGAGATCCTCCAGATCTCCTCTCTCTCATAATAGATCATCAATACATGCCCAAGAGATGCATAAGAGATGCACACAAGATTCTCACCAAAGATACACAAGAGATGCACAAGAATTGCACAAACATAAGAGACCCTTGTCTCTTATTTATACTTTCCAAGTAGCTTCCTTAGAAGCATATTCTAGGTCACTTAACCCACTTCTAGGTCACTTAACCCATTTCTAGGTTACTTAACCTATTTTCCTCATTTTAGGGTTAACCACTTTCCATAAATAGAAAGCTCTCCATTTCTTTATCATTTAAATATTCTTCCTTGACTTTGTCACTTTTCTTTACCATTTAAATAACACTTTCTTCTTTTCAAACACTTTGACTTCTTTTACCTTTTGGGGCTTCAAGCCAACATATGAGGGTCCTCCAACTTCGTAAGGCCATAACTCTCAAACCATAAGGAGTTATGTGAAATTCCACATACCACTGGAAATGGCATGACAAGAACTATCCATCTAGGATAGTTTCAAAACTATCCATCTTCAACTATGCATGATATATCAATGACAACTCATTGATCCATCTTCATCAATATACTATGATAAGACATGTATACATCAAACCTTTGACCTTTGACATCATTCAATGATTCTTTGGCATCAAGCAATTCCTTGACATCAATCAATCAATCATCCTTTAGCATCAATCAAACCAATCATCTTTTGGTATCAATCAATCACTTGGCATCAATCCTTTGACATAAATTAATTAGACCTTTGGCATCAATGACAACATGATTCAACAATGCATGCGTCACTCAATCCACACTACACAATGCTAAATTTAGCGTGTGCACCGCATGCCAATATTTTTCCGTGCAACGCCAAATTTTAGCGCGCGCACCCGCACACCAATATTTTTCCACGCAGTGCCCAATTTTAGCACATGCACCCACACACCAAAAATTTTCCGCACAATGCCCAATTTTAGCGCGCCCACCCACACGCCAATATTTTTCTGCGCAGCACCCAATTTTAGCATGTGCACTCGTACGCCAATATTTTTCCGCGCAACGCCCAATTTTAGCGCACGCGCCCACATGCCAACATTTTTCCGCGCGGCACCAAAATTTTAGCGTGCGTATCAGCACGCCAATATTTTTCCACATATCACAAGACTTTCACTGTGCATCATGAATTTTTCGTGCGCCCACCTACATACATTCATTTTTATGCGCATCAATTCCTCGTGAATTCCGCTGCAGAAATTGGGGCTTTTGCTTAACTTTTTCCTAATTTTTACCATAGCCATTGTGCAACTATGAATTTTTTTCAATTTCACCCCAATAACACCAGTTCAACCTCTGCAATAACAAATCGTTGTGGTTTGACATTTCTGAAACGATTTTTTCCCACACTCAATTCATGAATTGAGAATTTTAATTACTAATCTCACTCCATCTATCATGGTTTCACTGTAACTTCAAATTTGATCAATGCCAAGCTTGAATTTTCTAGAACAGATATTAAATCAATAATATCTCACCACTTGGCCGAATTTTTCAATTTTCCCATGAATTTAACAACATAAATTGGGGATTTTTCCCAATTTCGCGCAATTGTTGTTACTTTTTACCATGGACGCTCTGCAAATTGAGATTTGGCCACTTTGAAATCAATCCTCTATAAAATTTATCCTCAACTCAAATTTCTCAGCCCATCCAGGCTCAGTGCTGAAAAATGAAGCTTTGTTACCATGTTGTAACATCCCGGACCACCGAGGACAGGCCATGCTACTCTAGAAAACACTTTCATTATCTGCTCAACATACTGTAACATACCCAGCATCCAACTGAGCTATGCCCCATAAATTTTTCGAACTGCATGCAATTAAAACATATACACACAGAACTCTTGCAGAACTTTATATAAAAAACGTAAATAGACAAATACATTATGTAAATGCACAGATTCGTATTGAAATAACAATAAACATATACATGCAACATATACACACAATAGAATAAATATAAAGACAGTTATAAGACACTCATAGGATAAACCCATAAAAATAAACACGTAAATAATAATGCAACATGTAATTTATCACACAATTGACACTTATCTTGGTAATAATATCACCAACTGCGTGCAAACCTTCCACGAACCTCCTAGCCTTAGACCACACTGCTTATCACTCTCAGCAGTGGGTCACCCCCGAGCTAGGACTAAACTCCACCTGGGTAAAGGGATTCCTAACCAGGCTAATGGATCATAGACAATAGGAAAGACTCTGTCACAGGTGCCAACTCAAACTAACATCCTACAATCTTTCATTCCCCACATTCTTGTCCCACCCTAGGAAGTGTTCCCCTTCTCTGCTCAACAGTCCTTCGGCTGCCCCACTTTCCTTCGAGGGCTTCAACAACAGGATAGACATGAAGCCTCAGATCCCTATAGATGTAGTTTATCACCCTCGGGAAATCAATTCCCAACAATTCTCTCACCCAGAGAGATTTATCACGGGCTTGACAACCTACCTCTTCAATATCCCATGGGCCTGACAACCTGCTTCTTCAGTCCAGCTCTCAAGATAACCAGGTACACAAACAGGTATGGGTACGGATATAGGTTCAGGTACAGTGACAGAAAGGTACATAGGACAACTGACTGGGTGAGTGAATGATCCTGGAATGATTGAATAGATGATTGAATTATGGAAGGCATCCCAAAAATCAACCAAGTACAAACTATATGTATGCATGTTTCCAACTTGACACATGTCATGTTGGGAGATACTTTGGCCCAATTGTCCCCATCCTTATAACTTAGGATAAAATAATTAGCCATACTTTATGATTTAAGGAATATTAATATAATATTCCTTTTTGGCTTAAGCTCCCTAGCTTTTCCTTTTTTCTTAACTTTTATCCCCCACTTTCCCTAACTAGTGGAGTTTAGTCCCCCATACTCTTTTATCGTGGTTAGTCTGTGTGCAATGAGGTATTTTATATTAATGATAAGACATATACAAAAATAAGTGCATTAGCCTTTAACCTCTAGGCTCTCTGGCCTAATACAAAACATAAGCCTCCTAGCTTATAATAACTGGCTCACCAGCCTATAAAACACAACATATACACAAAGGCTCCTTGGCCTCAAAATCATGCACACTTAAGTTTCTACATGTGGTATCCTAGAATGTTCTCACTTCATCATTTTACTACTCACTATACCATGGAAGGTGCATACAAAAATGATGTCAAACAACTCACCAACTTATGTACATTTGTATTTACATTTACAATTGGGTTCGGCCTAGGGGTATTACATATCCACAATGAGCTTCATCACCAGTAGTAGAGATCTCTTTGAACTTAAACATTCATTTCATCAATCCTGTCTTTAATAATTAATACCAAGACTCTCTCTCTCTCACTCACAATCAACAATTTTTCTCTTCCATATCAAATATTGACCCAGGCAAGCATTTGATCATACTAAAACAAAGGTAATGGATCAATTTTTTTCCAATTTTCCTAAAGTTATCTAAGATATGGTAATTCACCTAATTGATCTTGTTGGCTTATGAATGGATCCTGAATAAATTTCATTTCAATTCTCCACTAAGATACCACCATATTCAAACATCAGTACATCAAATGTGAGTGTCATTTTAAAATAAGGCATTGTATCTAACATACGATTCATATTGTCACCCTTTCAAATCATTGTATGCTATTAATTGCATGGTTATTGTTTACTATGTCGATTTCCTACCTCTTGGATATCATTACATGATATTCCTATTGAAAGGGGTAACCAATTATCATTTCAATTGTTCACTGAGACTCATTTCGAATCACTAACAGGATTTTAAATGAGATTTTCCAACCATACACATAGCTGATTATTCCATCGGTGAAACCATATGCAATTTCTAGCTCTGGCCATAACCATATCCCAATTTATAATCTGAAATCCCAAGATTCCACCCTTACCCTGTACTAGCGGGAGAATTTTTAATTCGATGGTCCAACAGAACTACATTGCCATGGTTGTCATAGTATGGGGAAACCAAAGATAATTCGATATGAACCCTTGTCATTGGGCACTCTGGAAGGGTTTTTGGAGTACAGTGCGAGAAAGACGATGTTGGAAGAGGTGGGATGGATGCCACTTCTATCCCAATTTGGCAGACATAATGAATTTATGACTGAGGCATTCGCTCGAAGCTTCGATGGGTAGACCATATGAATTGGAGATCAAGTGATTAGAGTAACAGAGGAAATAATCGTAGAGGATATGGGATTTCCTCAGGAAGGTGAGAAATGGTTTGAAAACCAACAAATCGAATAAGGAGCATGGTAAAAATTTCTGAGAAACATAGAACAGGTACCTGATTAGAAGCATAGCGTTCCTCGATCATGGCTGAAGGAAACATGGCGGAATATATTGTTTGTGCTTCATAAGTTCATTACCTGCGAAGGAAAATATGCCATATTTTCTCTTTACGCCATTCGATTACTCCTACATTTTGAGCCTGGAAACAAAATCAATTTCCCATTTTATTGTTGCAAGCATCTTGGGAAAATGGCCAAATATGTCCAACATAATCCCAAAAATGTGAGCAGCAGCTTGTAGCATCATGGTCTCATTCAAATTCTAGTTATAAAGGAACTGAGGAAAGGCAATGAAAAATGGTATTCCTTCCTGGTTAGAAATAGGTTTGCTGACGTAGGGACCAAGTTGGTTAAATTTCCTCATGAAGTCACTTATATCCCTAAGAGAAATGAGATCAATATAAATGAAAGTGATCTCCCATGGAGCTAAGGGATTCATTATTTTTACTCGATATAAGAAAAGGAAACCCTTTCCAAGGAAATATAATCCTCTAGTCAAGACTGTAGTGCCTCCATGACATCCATTCACCTGTAGTATGGCCAAGAAATGAGTCAATAAGAAGAATGAAAAAGTTCCAACACCAATCCTTCCTAGTATAGAACTTTTGTTTGATGAAGAAATTCCATTGGGACACAATGAAACACACCATACAAAGAGTTCTAAATCCCAAGCCAAGAAAATGAAGGATAAGAGGTCTAAACCAAAGTTGGTAGATGCAGAAACAACATTGATGGATTTCTTTGAGGACAATGTAGATTACAGTGAGCCATCACAGCCCATGATGTCCTCCAATAATCACAAAAGGTCACCTATCACAGAGAATAAGAAGATCAAAGAATTAGAGGGAAAAATTAAATAATTTGAAATATTGGATAGGTACGTGAAGAATGAAAATGTTATTCTCAAAGAGAGATATGCTCAGCTGGAGACTGAAACTAGAAATTGGTAAAAAGTAACAAACATTTATTTAGGAGTGCCAAGATATGGCTCACACAGACTCAGTTGTTGACAATGCACAATAGAACTTTGGCAAGAAAACTCACAAAAGAGAGAGATATGAAGCATGGTGTTAGAAGTTCCATTGTTAAATAGCAGAGCAATTTTTCTTACAATTTTTTTTGTACTTGAACATCAATCTTGTTTGTACGAGGATGTACAAAAACCCTTGTCAGGGGGGATGTTGGGCCTCCAAAATTTATGATTTAACATCTAGTATAAACCCCTCCTTATTTCATTCAACCTTCCTTTTTGCCTCACTTTTATCCTAATCACCACAATTGTATGTGAGTTTTGGTGGAATAGCTATCTAAGGCCAATAAGGTATGATTATGCTAAAATGTGACTTTTTCCATTGATTGGATAGATTAGGAAGGATGATTAATTAATTATTATTGATGATATTTTGTTGAAGCACAGATCCTTCAACATACACAGGATCATGTAACAACTAGAAATGACATGTCAATAATCAACACATTAACAACTAGCATACAATCAAACTAAGATATGGGTTTCATTTGTGATTGGGTCGACATGCTTTGGAACCCATGACCTTTGATAATTAAAGACTGAGGAGAACAAAAATTTAGGGATTCGAAGACCAAGTTAACATAGACAGTGTGGGTTTTCTCAGCATGATTTAGGGAATGATCTGGTACGAGATTGATATCCTCATGCATATCTATTTCATGAGGATATCATGGAAGAGATTTCATCATGTAATTTTGTTATTGTTGTACTTTAATCGTGTTATTTCAAATGAATCTGTTATTCATGTTGATTCGTCCATTCGTGGAACAAGGGATTCTTCCAAATCACCTTGCCCACTTTGGGATCTCATTTTATGTACAAAAGTAGAGGAATGACAGGGTAATAGGGTAATTTTAGGAGTAATAGAGAGTAGCGTCAGTAAGAGAAATAAACATTAACCTTGTGAATCATACTTAATGATGGTGTAACTCAATTTTTTATTAATAATAAGAGTTGGTGTTCAATATTGTATGTGGTATTATTAATTTATCAATCATGTAGTCTCTGCTAGCAACGATATACCAACTAGGAGGGCCCACCGGTTAGGTTTGCGTTGCCTTCTTTTTCAATAACAATAGAGGTAACAATTTTCTTGTTTTTGTCTTGGTTTGCAAGTTATACATTTTTTTTTATTAATGTTCAATTTTCAATGTATGATTACCATAGATGCTTTGCATCCTTTTTATAATCATAATCCATACTGATATTATATGATTAGAGTGCAAGTGATTACAGTGTGTGTGTATTCAGGTTTGGAGAGATATTCCATTCGTAATATCAATATGCATAACAACTTTGTTTTTATTTGAATATTTACAGTACTTAGAACCAATCTTGTTTTATCATTGTTGCACGTGTCTTTTAGATAGAATAGTCAGTAATGTTTTGATGTGACTATTGTGTGAGTGGAATGGACTAGTCCTGATTCATTTCTCTATATTCCTTTGCAAGTAGATTCTTTTAATAATGATAGGATTAATTTGGGATTTAATGGTAATATTTGGTTTGTTTTGTTATATGAACACTATGAACTTCATAGCGAAAGACACATCACCGATTCCATTAAAACCATGCATTGTTACCTAATGGATTTTGTCCTTTAAGTACCAAGTGAATAATATACCTCTCTCTCTGTCTTAAAACACTTCTTGAGTGTTTACTTAATCACGGGAGGAGTTACTTTATGGTAGGAGTAAGATTTCATCTAAGAATTTCTTTCATGAACATTAAACCTCATTTGAATGAAAGATTGCAACCTGTGCTAATTGTTACCTAATGGATTTTGTCCTTTAAGTACCAAGTGAATAATATACCTCTCTCTCTGTCTTAAAACACTTCTTGAGTGTTTACTTAATCACGGGAGGAGTTACTTTATGGTAGGAGTAAGATTTCATCTAAGAATTTCTTTCATGAACATTAAACCTCATTTGAATGAAAGATTGCAACCTGTGCTAGTAGGGTACTTTCCTATTTTTCTACTCAATGAATCACATTTCTTTTGACTTAGATGCTTGATTTTGAATGTGTTTATTTCTATAGGCCAGATAATTGTTTAAGAATACCATCCTCGCCCTAATATTTGCATTTCATGTGCTTACATATCATAATCTTATGAGCCCCCGATTTGATGATAAAATGCAACTGGAATTAGCATATAATTTGATCGACAATATCCTCTCTTAGACATAATAATCCCTCACTCACACAACCTTTAAACATGCTTCATTACATATAATCCCATGGTAAAATACCATGGGTACCCAATACCATGGGATTTTGATTGATGTTAAACCCATCATTGATCGTAATACAATGGCCCCATAAACTAGGGTTTCCTTCTAGGGAAAAAATGACCAACATAAATTCTAACTTCAAATATGTGACCTAATAAAGAACGGTCTATATTGAATATGAAATTACAATAATTTACAAGGATTTTTTCTCAAAAAAAAAATTCTTTTCTATGTCGCTTCCCCCAAACCCCCACCATGGAGGGTCTCCAAAACTATTTTCGTTGCCCCCATAGACCCCCTGGAAATAATAATTTGGGGGGGGGGGGGGGGCTCCCCATCAAGAATAGGGGTCTAAACGCGGTTGAAACAAGACCTATGAATTAGGAATATAATCAGGCTCCACAACCAACAAGATGGTCTCCACGAAAAAGTTTGCAAGGAAAAATCAGTTTTTTCTTCCCTTTCATACCTCCCACATCGACATTTTCATTTTGAGTTGTCCCTTTCCCAAAATTATAATTCTTTTTCTTCTTGTTCTTATTGCTTCTAGGTTGTTGAGACTTCTTTGGTTGAGTGGATTGGACCAAATGAAGCTCATATTTTTTAGCAAGGAATGTAGCACCTTGGGTTGTTGGTGAAATTGTGGGTGTAATCATAGGTATGGACGTCTAAATCATATATCCAATTAACTCTCCAACTGAAACTTGGGAGACGAAAATAACCGCACCATTAACATATGGTCCTATATTGGGTTTGAATAGATCTATTGATAGCCTTGGATCATATGTGATTATATAATATAATGTGCCAAATTGAGAGTAGATCAAATCTAAATGATGAGCACACAAAATTACCTACTCCTCAGTAACTACATGTGACATAGTTATATGCTTGGAAATAGGTGGTAAAAATGACTTAACAAACCAATAAAATAGTAATTGATCTATTATCTCAGCTCTAATGTCCCTATGCCACCATCTCCATTCATGAATATCATCTTAGATATTTGTGGTAGTATTCTAACGTAATAATGTCAAAATCTCGGTTCCAGTCTCATAGTTAATCAGAAGTTGGAAGTGTGTCAAGAATGACATGGAAATGAAGTAAAGTCAATATAAAAAGAACATGATAACTCGATTTACTATTTATCAACACTTCCTATGAAGGTCCTTTGGATAAGTATCAGCATTATACTATCATCCACCAATTATTTCAAAGAAAACCATAGGTTATATGTCATGACATATCTTGAAGAATCATCCTCGAGGTTACAATGAAACTTTCGATTTACAAATGGTAATTTGGTGGGAAATGTTGGCCACCAAGGGTGGTTTTTTATGGGATCATTTTTCAACCTAGATATATCAAGTATATTTAAAGTCACCAAGAAAGTAAATTTTTTGTTGGAAAATGGATTTTGATAGAAAGAATATTGACCTTGTGATCTAGATGGACCTTGTAGTGACCCCATGTTACTTGGTAGGGTGTTGTTGGGAAATAATACCCTACGGGCTAGCAAGCTAGGGTTAGACTTGCATACAGATCATGAACTTAAAGAAATCACTTTTAACTTGCCACCCCAAAACTTAAAACCCCTTTTTCACATACAAATATGGAAAGGACCTACTAACCTTTTTACTGATGTTTGGTGTAGATCCTCCATTGCCCTTTATCCGCTTGCTTGCGCTGCTCCTTCCAAAGTTCTCCTGCAACCAAGACAAAACACTACGCATGCATGCTACTTTTCTACTTGAGGGTTAGAAATTAAGTATAAATCACAAAAATCACATGCAACTCATGCATTGGGACGGGAAAAGTATTCTTTTATTAATCTCAAGATGAATCAACTTACAATAATGATAGAGATCGGCCACCGTTCCTTGATCCTGATCCTGGGCTCCACCTCTTCTTTGTCCTCCAACTGCTTTGCTTGAATTCTTCTTAGGCTTGAGGAAAGGCTAAAGGGTTGGGACAAAATGGATTCGGCAATTGGGCAGAGTTTCTTTGTTATCTTTTTTCTCCTCCAAATAGTACCCCTACCCCTTCTTTTATAGGCTAGAAGGAGCTAGGGTTTTGGACGAACCCTCGGCCATGCATGGCCGGGAGTTTCAGTTAACTGACCCATAGCTTTTTGTCCCGTCGGCAACTTTCCTGTTTTTGTGTTTTGTTAGGTAAACGCGGGTTGTAGTGGGCCTGCTAGCGTTCACACGCAGGCTGTAGTGGGCTTGCTAGCGTTTTCTTTTGGATAAATGCGGGCTGTAGTGGGCCTGCTAGCGTTTACTTTTTAAAAATGGAGTTTTTAGAAGAGTTGTTCAGTAGTTTTTTGGCAAAGAAGGGATATGAGTTGGCCTAATGCCAGGTAAGCATGTGTGGTGCAATTTAGGGTTATAACAG
>ML792479.1:596560-608388 GCA_009831015.1 Picea engelmannii | reverse complement strand
TGGTGCAATTTAGGGTTATAACAGATGCCCCCTAATGTGTGAGGTCAGAAGAGCATCTGATGGCCGAAATACATTACCAATCTTTTACCAATCTGTACTGATATGCTGAATGAGTGAGCCCAAGAATCAGGAACCAGGAGGTGATGTCTGCAAAACAACAAATGTCTCACCGAGGCGGGCATACCCATGCTCGGGATAAACTAGAACCATGGCTACCAATCAAATACACTGTAGATCCATGTAAAATAACTATAAAGAGTAGTCGTGAATAATACACAGCGGAGCTACATCTCAGAATCAGAAAGATATACATATAAAGTATCCATCTCCCAGAAGCTGATTCGGCCTGATGGTTGTACTTCAGAGCTCGAGCAACAACTTCAAAATCTTCTAAACTCGGGTAGGAGTGTAATATGAGTGTACGACTGCACTACCCATAGGTCTTCGACGGCTCGTCGGTTATGGACTTGATAATCTTGATGATCGAACTGAAGGCTTCAGTGATTTCGAACAAAGACTTGATTGGACGTTCAGGATGGCCGGGTATGCGGAAAAGAGACAAATTGCAGAGGTGCCGACTCAGGCTTAATGACAAACTTCCCTTGGATAATAGCACGACAAGTGATAAGACTCAGGCATCATATCTATTAATCATAAGTCTACGAAGCAGGAGGCAACGCAAACTCTCCATATGTTTGGAAGAGTAACCAAACGGTGGAGGAAACAACTCTATATAGAAAGAAAAGCTTCCTAAGGTCGTACTACATCCCATAGTCTGATGATCAAACAGACAGATGTGCTTTATCCAAGGGCGACTCATTATGTTGCCAATAAAGAAAATACTTTTCCCATCCTCTTTTTGGGGTATATTTGATTTTTTTTGTTCTTTCTGATGATTTTGAAAAAGAAGAAAGGAATATTACGTTACAATGGAGGAACAAGTACTACAAACATACAAGCTCAGGGCACAAGGACAAGACTGATGTTCTAGGGAAATGATACTCGGGAAAAATCCTCCAGTGGCCAAAGGTGTTCAGACGCAGAAGAACACTATTACAAGGATGATGGGTAAGGTATGGAAATGCGGTTGATAGAACACACAATGGTAATGTCCTTCGATGTAAGTTTAATGAGCCCAGAGAAGGTAAGCTCAGTGGTTTTTCATATTTAGAGAGTCTGAAAAAGCATAAAAGGAAACTCCATTGGGGTACCTTTTTCGACAATAGTCTAGTCAGTTCAAAAAAGAGATAAACTAGCACTGACTAGACGTCAATTCAAAACCATTTTAACGAGTGTGAAAAGGACAAGATCACTCGGCTATTTTTTCACTTTTAAGGAGTCTGAAAAAAGCTTAACTATGGACTCTGTCAGGAATATTCTTCTGGACCATTTTAATGAGTGTGAAAGAATAAGGTCACTCAACAATCTTTTCAATTTTAGGGAGTCTGAAAAGAGCTTAACTATGGACTCCGGGGGGGTATCTTTTTCGTAAATTTAGTCCCTCAGGTCCGAAAAAGGGATAAAATTATACCTAAGGATACTCTCCTAAAGAATGGGAATTCAATAGAGTATTCCTTTGTTCATACAGTTGACCGTCCAGACCGAAAAAGGGGTAAACTACCGCCGGACAGACGTGACTTCAAATTTCAGTTTAACGAGCATGAAAGGCCACAAGATCGCTCGGCAATCTTTTCATTTTTAGAGGGTCTAAAAAGGGCTTAAAAGGAGACCCGTTTAAGGAACATTCTTCTGGACCAATTTAACGAGTGTGAAGAAACAAGGTCACTCGACAATCTTTTCATCTTTAAGGAGTCTGAAAAGGGCTTAAAGAAGACTCCACAATGGTTACTTTTCTTAGTTAATCTAGACGAGATCGAAAAGCATAAATGCAGTCTCACCGGATATTGCTTTCGGATCTCAAAGCGATCTTGAAAAACAACAAAGTTAGCTCATGATAGACTCTTTGTGGGTCGATGCCTGGCATCCCCTCGGGGGAGTTGTATGCCCCAACAAAAACATTGTCTATGATGCCAGGGGTTCTGGAGATATTGATGGGTATCGTTTCATCAATGGTTTCCATATTACCCTCAACATAGATCTTGTGTGTAGCTAAGGGATTAGTATGACAAGACCCATCTCCAGTCATAGTCACGGTGAATTCTCCTGCTTTGATTCAGCTTAACTTTGGGAGGAAATATGATCGGTGATGAAGATCTTCCCAAGGTTTGTCTGGACTAGTCATTGCTTCATTACTGCCTCGTCGGAAGGCAAGACTAAGTCTAACGAATCGGTAGTAGCAAGAGAATCCTGAGCCCAAATAGGCTCTGGAAGTGGATCCAACTCTTGTGCGGGAGCCGGATCAGGGTTAGCTGAAGCTTGCTGGACTAAAGAGTACGCTACTTCAGCAACTGACAAGGGCATGGACATGGCGGAGTGCCCTGTCTCATCCATCGTGGCTGATGGGGAAGGAAGAATCCACATATCCTCAAAGTAAGTCATGCGAAACGACAAAACGTGAAAAATCTCAGCCTTGTGGTGATTCGATATGAAATTGACATCGTTATGAGGAGGTGGGTAATCGAAGGTACCCATTAAGGATGGGCACAAACCAACTCCTACATTAATGACACTGGGATGAGGATTATCAATCATGGGGACCGTGGATGCCCCCAAAGCTGGGTCAGGCCTAGAGAAGGAAAATTGATCAATGGTCACTATCCGACCCTCATGTGGGAACAACAAGACTCAGAAAACTATAGCAACCACAACTTGCATAGAATAAGTCCAACTCCGACCTCACAAGAGGTTATAGTCGAGGGGAGCATCGACTACCTCTACTTCAACACACACGGTCTTCCCTCCTAACTGCATAGGGAAAGAAGGAATGATGCCATGTGGTTGGAAAGAACGACCATCGAACGCAGTGAGGAGAGTAGGTGATGGAGACAAAGAGGGCTGACCAATGGCTTTCCAGCATGCTAATGACATAACGCAAGTCGAAGCGCCCTCGTCGACCACCATGCGGAATATGTTCCGTGTAAAAGTTTTCGTGGGATGAGCCACTACTATATGAAACGCAACGTGGTAAGGCAGACGAGGTTTT
Source organism: Picea engelmannii (assembly GCA_009831015.1). Classification (NCBI taxonomy): domain Eukaryota; kingdom Viridiplantae; phylum Streptophyta; class Pinopsida; order Pinales; family Pinaceae; genus Picea; species Picea engelmannii. Next base: position 605,285 of record ML792479.1, on the reverse strand, counting down.
AAGTCAGTCGTATCTAACATGATGGTACCTGGGTTACAAGTCTCCGTAGAGCCTAACGCAGTCAACAAGGCTCTCCTCTGAGCAGGGCAACTTTGGAGGACTTCCAAAGCAGACATTGCACAAGGGGTTTGTGATAAATCTTCCACCACAGAGTAGTTTTGGGCGGACCTTGCATTTGGGTTGTGAGAAGATTTCTTAAATGCACCCTTTGGAATGCGTGTCATTGTTTCACCCAACGTCCTCTCGATCTGTAGAGGAAGAGATGGGATCTCAGCTTCTTTACCCTTCTCAGAGGCGCTCAGTTTACTATAGTCGTGTGCTCTAGTCGTTATTAAAGAATCACCCCTAACCATATATACGTTTGCGGCTGAGAAACTATTTGGAGGAGGGAAGGTTTCCTGGCTGCCCCCTTCGACACTTGTAGAGGCTTGAGTTAAATTTTGCCCATGCTGAAAGGGATTAGTCAACACGGCTTGCTGTTGCTGTGTGACAAACTTTTGGGCCTCTACAAGTCGAGGACATAGATGAGTCGGGTGGTCTTACGCACACAAGTTGCACGGATACCTCACCTTCCATTTTTCCGTAGTGCCCTCGCCAGCATTATCAGTGGGTTTTTTATCCCCCTTACCCTTCTTGCATTGTTTTTTCTTCCCTTCAGGCTGCTGGGGGGGCTTTGGGTTAGTCGTCTGCACGGAGTGTACTTTCGACGTTTGGGTAGGAGGAGCAACCAAAGCAATAGTATGTCTGGCCACTGAGTGTTGTATAGATAACTGTTGCAATTGTTTTGTCAATTGCTCAGCGGGCTTGGTTTGTGCTGAGCCAACAATGCCGTCAGCATGTGGTCCAACTCTCTGTCTAGTTTTATCCAGTATTGATCGTGGAGCATCTGGCAGGATGTTGTATAATAAACCAGACTGAGAATAGATAAGCTCAAACTGTTGAGCCCTCATGATGGCATCTTCTTCGGAGAAAACTCATGAAGTCGCGACGTCTTTGGACAATTGAGGAACTAACGACTTAAGGAACCACTCAAGCAGGAATGTTGGTGGAACTGGTACTTTGATAAGACTCTTTCGACGTCTCCACTCTCGGATATGATCAGAGATATGGTCCGCTGTCGTCTGCTCGAAATTAGCTGGCAACTCTGTGGCGTTGTCATATCTCATAGGTAACTGAAAATAGTTAAGGAAGGCCATCACCAGCTCGCCAAAAGAAGAGTATCTTGAGTGATCAAGCTCGATGTACCATTTCACGACACTCCCGATAAGAGTGCGTTGAAACAATTGCAACTGGATGGAGTCATATTTCAATGAGTTAGATGAACACCAAAGATGGAAAGTAGTCACATTATCACCTGGATCTTCGTTAGGCTTGGCCTCGAACTTGGGAATTTCCAAAGGCAACTTCGTTAGCATAGGAGGCCAACATGGATCGTGACAAATAGGATCGTTTAACAACCGTGTCAAATCTGGAAAGTGTAACGTCGCCAAGAATGGTAGTTTAGGTTGCTGCTAATAGCCTGGAGAAAAGGGTCCTGGAGTTTGACTGGCACCAGGTTGCCAGGAAAAGTTTGGCTGCTGGCTCAAATTATGGTAGAAACCATGGCCCTGACCAGCGTAAGGATTTTGCATATGTGGAGACATCATTGGCTGATTCCCCATAAAGGACATAGGATGTTGGGCACTCATCGTGTTTGACAGACTTTGGGAAGGATTACCCCATGCCGATCCTACTGGGAGAGGCATGGAAGTCTGTCCGGGGTTCCATTGACTGTGGAAAGAATTACCCCAGAACGACATTCCAGAGGAAGGAACAGATCCTTGTCCTGAGTTCCAAGGTACTGCTATATGTGCCCCCGGTGCAGGAATAGTACACTATGCCGGAGTAGACTGTCCAAAAATGGGAGTGCCCCCAGATGGGAAAGCAGTGGATACCGCGGGGGAAACCATAAAACAAAGTTTTTCTTTTTTATCTTTTTTATCAAACATCAACTAAGAAAAATAGGCTAAGGGTAAGAAGCCCTAACCTACTGACTGTGCAACCCTAGACTCAAACCCCTGAGAGGAATACTTCTCACCACAGGAAGGGATGACTACCCCACCCTGATTGAAAAGAAAACTGTCAAGCCCACTATTGTAACTGAAACAGAACGCGTGAAAACACGTGCTAACCTATAATAGCGCGCGGGTACCCGCGGGATGTACTTGCACAGGCCGCGTGTATGTAAAAACTCTAAGAAAAAACTAAACACAAGAAGCCCAGACCTAGAAAAGGCCACTGGTATTGATAACCAGGGTCTCCTGAAGGCTTGGATGCTTCTTCCAATAGAAAAGAAAAATAATTGCAAATAAAAACAAAAAGCAATCAAACAAACTGAGACGAGACTATGAACCAGCAAGACTCAGACAGGATTCAGAAATCCCCCTGAGAATGTAAAATTCTGAAAGGGAGGAGGAGGACTGCCTCTTCAATCTTTCTGACTCCTACACGCTATTGAAGCCCCTACATCAAGCGTTCAAACGCGGGCTATAGAAGGTTAGAGCGCGGGTTACACGCGGGCAGGCCTTCTACAGGCCCCGTGTACCTTTGTGTGTCCCGATAATCACCGTCAAGCAACAGTCAAGGAAAAACTGGTATAAAGAACCAGGTTCCCTGCTAGCTCTGACCTAACAGAAAACAGACATGCAAAGAAACAGACAATCTAATCCTTTAAACTACCCAAAAGCCTCAACTAAATCCGGAGCACCCTAAAGAGTAAATCCCCAGTGGAGTCGCGAATTATGTTGTTGGGAAATAATACCCTACGGACTAGCAAGCTAGGGTTAGACTTGCATGCAGATCATGACCTTAAAGAAATCACTTTTAACTTTCCACCCCAAAACTTAAAACCCCTTTTTCACATACAAACATGGAAAGGACCTACTAACCTTTTTACTGATGTTTGGTGTAGATCCTCCGTTGCACTTTATCTGCTTGCTTGCGCTGCTCCTTCCAAAGTTCTCCTGCAACCAAGACAAAACACTACGCATGCATGCTACTTTTCTACTTGAGGGTTAGAAATTAAGCATAAATCACAAAAATCACATGCAACTCATGCATTGGGACGGGAAAAGTATTCTTTTATTAATATCAAGATGAATCAACTTACAATAATGATAGAGATCGACCACCGTTCCTTGATCCTGATCCTGGGCTCCTCCTCTTCTTTGTCCTCCAACTGCTTTGCTTGAATTCTTCTTAGGCTTGAGGAAAGGATAAAGGGTTGGGACAAAATGGATTCGACAATTGGGCTGAGTTTCTTTGCTATCTTTTTTCTCCTCCAAATAGTACCCCTACCCCTTATTTTATAGGCTAGAAGGAGCTAGAGTTTTGGACGAACCCTCGGCCATGCATGGCCAGGAGTTTCAGTTAACTGACCCATAGCTTTTTGTCCCATCGGCAACTTTCCTGTTTTTGTGTTTTGTTAGGTAAACGTGGGCTGTAGTGGGCCTGCTAGTGTTCACACGCGGGCTGTAATGGGCATGCTATCATTTTATTTTGGATAAACGTGGGCTGTAGTGGGCCCGCTAGCGTTTACTTTTTAAAAATGGAGTTTTTAGAAGAGTTGTTCAGTATTTTTTTGGCAAATAAGGGATATGAGTTGGCCTGATGCAAGGTAAGCATGTGTGGTGCAATTTAGGGTTATAACATAGGGTCCTAATCTCCCTAACCCCTCAAGTAGATAGAATAATATGTTTTTCTATGTAATAAAGGTTCTCATTAGTAAATAAGGCCTATGTAATAATGTGAACATGACATCTAATGAAAGAATACTTACTAGAAGGTTCCACCTATAGAAATTTATTCCTCTATAATGTTCTATAGAGGATATAAATACTATAAATATCAGTAAAAAGAAAGGAAAAACTAATCTTGGAAATCATTTGTACTATATCTATGTTCTGTTGGAGGTTTCCCCCTCAAAGAGGCACATGAACCTCTCTCTCAAGATAATAAAGGTATCATCATTTGGATTTATATTCTCATTTTGGTTATTGTTTCTTCTCTTTCTATTAACTAATTTTGGTAATAATTCTACTATTGATTTGAATATTTCCTTCTGGTACCTTACAAGTGGTATTAGAAATATTTCCTCTACAATTTTTTAGAAAAATAAATTCATGCTAGAGATGTGTGTCAACATCTTTAATGCACTGTGATTTTCCATTCGACGGGCAAAACTATGCTTGGGGAAGAATACACACATGGAATACACATGGGTTCACGTGGTTACTAAAATCACATTGTGTCACCTGGTTGGAAACCTATGTAACCCTTGTTGGTACCCGTACGAGTAGTACCACATTAGAAAAAATGTATACACAACAATTCATTCCCACATACCCTCTAGTATATAGGGACTCACATAGGTCTCTTGAATCCACCTATAGATCATCCAATCAAGCACTTGACTACTATAGTGGCACCGAGAACAACACTTGGGAGAACTACTCCTGTATACCTAAGTAATCAAGTAGTATGGATAAGAGTAGGTGTTCCAATATTATATATTACACTTACATTCAAGAGAATACTACATCACGAAGCACATCAAGAACACAAACAACCCAACAAAGAAGATATAATTTAGGGAAGGATATCCATCTGAGTCTGTATTTTGTATTTATGGGTATTTATACAATAGAGGGATGGTTGGATTAGTTGTACCTTCTCCAACTAATCATTTGTTATTTTCTTTATGTATTTATTACATATGTTCTTATACATTATTATATTTAGGCTAATGTATGATGACATTTACATGGCCTAAAAGGCCTCCTCAACATCTCCCTCACACTCAAATGCTTGCTCGTCTTGCGCAAGTGTGCAACAATGTCTCGGATCTTTACTCTTGCAAAAGTATCCTTATTGTGCATTTACCATGCATACCCATATTCATAGGTAAATCATCATATTTGTTTTCATGATCGTATTCAACAACCTCCAAGATTCATTGCGGGTCATTTTCTCTGTGAATTGCACAATCATCCAAATAACGAATGGTCTATCATCATCAATGTGCGTCGAGCAAGTTATTGGTGGAAATATTCTCTAGCGTATGAAAGTTATCCTCTCACATATCCTAGGTGCCAAATGATACCAATATAGATTCATTACGAGTGGATAAACTCACGTAGATGTGGAATGTGGTGAGTATCATAGTTAACGAGGTACCCAATCAGTTCTCCTCTAAACTAATAAAATGAATTCTCCATGCCACATGCTCTTTAAAAACGGAAACCACACGAATGCTCCATGTCACACCCTTTTGGAAAAGTAAAATAACAGTGCCTTGTGCTTTCATCATGCAATTTCATAAGTTATTGGATCCTCTAAACATGGCCTCAAAATATGTTCACCATTTAAAAAACTTTGAAGACGTCATGTGTATGTGCAAGGATTACTTATCAAGGAAATAAATAAATAACATTATCTCTCTTTCGACCCATCCATATTCTTAGATGAAGCACATCTCATATAGAATACATATTGAGTATGAAATTTGGATTATCCGATGGAGAGAGAATCAATCATAGGATTTTAAAAACATGGTTTGACGCTCCTATATTTATTATTTAAAGTATATATAGATGACAATGATGACTATATCAAATGCCAAAGAATATTTTCTAGGAATATGTCGCCATCTAACTGTCAACACTGCATGCATTTCCTCTTTGTGAGAACTATTGACACACTTATTTATACTAAGAGGAGGGTGAATCAGTATAAGAATTATTTTTCTTTTCTTACAAGATTTATAAATATGGTTATTTACCAACTATAACAGTTAAAGATAGAAACACAACCATACAATCCATAGTACATAGATATTTAATGTGGAAACCCAAATGAGAGAAAACCAAAAAATAATTCCTTTAGATATCATGTAGGCACCAACCTGTTGTTAAAATGTTTTTAGGAAAAAACCTGCAAGAGACACCAATCCCCTTATTTGAAAACAACTTAGTAATATGTAGGAACCAACCTACCAGAGACACCAATCTCCTCAATCTATCAATAATGTCAAATATTATCTTTCCCTCAAACTTTCACTTGTGTAAGATTGTTTCTTTGTCTCTACCATCACAACGCATTCCTTCATTTCACAATATTCTTTATCTCAAAAGTTCCTTATAACTTAAACTTCCTAGCCACCCTTAGACGATTACATTATCTTCCTTTCATTCTCAGACCTCAAAATCTCAGATATTATCTTCACACGAAGCACTCTCACTTCCACTTATCTCACTTGGATTTGAGTATCATTAATTATACATAGAATACAACCAAGGGTTTTTCAAAATATCCAAAAAAAATATTGCTCATGAGGTTAGCTCTAGATCACATGGCTCTTCCTTAAAATTTGGACTTCATAAATCCTTCGAAAAATGGTCTCAAATTCCTCCCGATTTGCATGTTATTTGTTCACTCGACAGGGCATAAAAATTGATGATCAATAGCTCTTGGATGCGGTATATTGAATAAATAGTGTCCATTGATCTGTTCTCTACCCATAAAAACATGTAACATAACCTCAACACTCAACCACAAAAAGATTCATTTTCAATATAATATCGACCTTCTATCTTCTCAGGACCTCATTGCTCAACACCCATTGGATTTGTTTTGTGATCGATTCTTATCCTTTAATCTCATTCAATGGTTGATCCATGTGGATATCGGTGGCCACCCACCTTTTCCAACTGGCTCAAAACAGTTTTCTGACAATTTTTGTAATTTACTATTTTTAGCATTTTTTAACTTCCGGGGCCATTTTGAGGCCTTAAACGACGTTTTTTGGAAAATAGTTAAAAATATGGAAGTTCCTTTGATATTGCCTCCAAAATGAATCTCCTCGACGATAACTTTCCAATGGGCTATCATGTGGCTAAAACAAATATCGTATGAAAAAGTTACGACCCCAGGAAGTTGTTACCCATGATTTTGGTCATCATGATGATGTATTGATGATGGTGTACTCAGGCTCTTCATAAGTGTTATCACTGAAATTTCGTCTGCACATGGCGACAAGAACTCCACATCATCAAAACAGCAATGAAGTCATTCATGGCACTGAATTAAGTTCACAGCATTCCAGAAGGGTCAAAAACTATACAAAGTAACCAAAAATTGAAGGACACTTCACAGCAGCTTGGTGCGCGCGCATATGCGCGGGACAAAAACGTGTTTCTGGCGCATGCGCGCCCCGACGCGCGCCTGTCAACACAAAAATCCGCGCATCTGCTAATACGACGCATTAATTGCTTAAGTCGGCCTCCCGACCGCCAATGAACCGGCCCCCAAGATGATTTGACCTTCAGATCAGGGTCGACTCTGCAAATTCGGTGAATTAATGGCTTAAGTGAACCCTAAACAGGTCCGTGTTTACACCGGAAGTTGGTTACGTGACCGCCTGGAAAATGCTATAAATAGCCATGGAGACTCATTTTTTTAGCAGAGAATTCAAAGCAGAGTTACGCTGTCTAGATGATTCAGAGCCTAGCCTTTGATAACCAGTCCATCAGCTGTGTAATCCAGAGTTCTCTCACCACTCATTTCTGTTCTGTTCATTTTGTAAGGAAAGCATTGTGTTGAGGGCCCCGAAGGACCTTCCACTGGAGGGAGAGGGAACTCATATCTCTGTCTTCAGCGTGTGCTCTGGTTTCGCTAATAGATCAAGCCTTGAAACCATTAACAACTCCCTTGTCTTATGTTTGATGTTTTTGTTTATTTTTGTAATGTTATTTGCTTTCAGTTCGTAGTTAGATTATTGTGTGTAGTTTTGTTTTCTATTAATCCCTTTTGCTCCACAACATCATGTTCTGCCTTGACAAGCCCAATAGGGCATGCCAGTGCTCCCATTTTTGCTCACCCGACGACGATTCGAGCACGAACAGATTGGCGACTCCACTGGGGAGTTAAGGTATCAAATTCTCCCTCAATTGGGTTTAATTCGCTTTCCTTTTGTTGTTTTTAACTTGCAGGGACTCAAACCGGCTTTCGCCGACCTGTTACTCGGTCGATTCACAGCAGAATCGAGGGAATCAGTGATTTTTCTCAAGCGCGCGGGTATCCCACCCCACAGACGCGCGCATGCGCTCTGGTTTTTGATACAGTCCGCGCGCATACGCGCACCTGTCCATGCTAACAGTCGCGCATTTGAACAAAATTTTTTCATTGTAGGGTTTTGATGTGGGGAAAGTCAGTTTCCTTTTCAAAAATGATGTATGCATGCTCTAAATACTGCACCACTTAGACCCCTCAACTTATAAAGGGGATAGTCAAACATAGGCACTTAGGAGGATTAAAATCATTTTTCCCTTATTTCGCTTTTTGCCACGTGGATGGCTTGTTTTGATTCATAATTTAAGTGGAACATCAAATCACATCTAAACTCACATTTTGGACTAGAAGTTGCAAGTAAAAATCTTGAGTATGCTCTTCTCTCGTGCCATCAAGCGACCTTGAGAATCAGAAAAAGATTGCGAAAACGATCTCATCTCCCTTAAAAATTCAAAACTTTTAGGAGAGGACAATGGCTCTTTTTTGAGACCCCTCTTAGTTTCATTTTTCAAACGCATTCTTGTAACGGGCCCACACATGCCCACATGTCAACAAAACTAGAATAGTGTTTGAATTTCTGCTTTCTTAGATCAGAAAACTAGGAGAGTTTAAAGGTTTG
>ML792479.1:550290-584689 GCA_009831015.1 Picea engelmannii | reverse complement strand
TTTTTCAGAGTTACATCACACGAGCATGGGGCATGCTCGCCTCGTTTGTACACAGTTGTATATTTTTTCATGCACGTCTCTCAGAAGGTCGAGATACGGGTTCCTTTTTCCTCCAACGGATCGCTCCGAAGGGTCCCACTATTTCTTTCCCTTACAACAGCAGTCTCAGTAGAAGAAACATTGATGGATTTCGGCTATACGTATGCTCCTAACCTCATCCATCAGGGGGCATCTGTTATCACTGAAATTTCGTCTGCACATGGCAACAAGAACTCCACATCATAAAAACAACAATGAAGTCATTCATGGCACTGAATTAAGTTCACAGCATTCCAGAAGGGTAAAAAACTATACAAAGTAACCAAAAATTGAAGGACACTTCACAGCAGCTTGGTGCGCGCGCATATGCGCGGGACCAAAACGTGTTTCTAGCGCATGCGCGCCCCGACGCGCGCCTGTCAACACAAAAAGCCGCGCATTTGCTAATACGGAGAATTAATTGCTTAAGTCGGCCTCCCGACCGCCAATGAACCGCCCCCCAAGATGATTTGACCTTCAGATCAAGGTCGGCTCTGCAAATTCGGTGAATTAATGGCTTAAGTGAACCCTAAACAGGTCCGTGTTTACACCGGAAGTTGGTTACGTGACCGCCTGGAAAATGCTATAAATAGCTGTGGAGACTCATTGTTTTAGCAGAGAATTCAAAGCAGAGTTACGCTGTCCAGATGATTCAGAGCCTAGCCTTTGATAACTAGTCCATCAGCTGTGTAATCCAGAGTTCTCTCACCACTCATTTCTGTTCTATTCATTTTGTAAGGAAAGCATTGTGTTGAGGGCCCCAAAGGACCTTCCGCTGGAGGGAGAGGGAACCCCTATCTCTGTCTTCAACGTGTGCTCTGGTTTCACTAATAGATCAAGCCTTGAAACCATTGACAACTCCCTTGTCTTATGTTTGATGTTTTTGTTTATTTTTGTAATGTTATTTGCTTTCAGTTCGTAGTTAGATTATTGTGTGTAGTTTTGTTTTCTGTTAATCCCTTTTGCTCCACAGCATCCTGTTCTGCCTTGCCAAGCCCAATAGGGCATTCCAGTGCTCCCATTTTTGCTCACCCGACGACGATTCGAGCATGAACAATAAGAACTTTCTCCTGAGAAAAGTTGCTTTCTTCTCTTTCCAGAAATATCATTTTTGAAGGAGGTTCGCAAGCTACTAGTATATTTGCCTGCGAGAATGCATGATTCTTGCAGGCTGCCTTAAGCCAGGGTGCGAGAAGTTCGCATTGTGTTGAACTGCTAGGGTGCGAACTCTTTCTTAAGTAAGGAAAAAGATAAATTCTCGATGCTTCTAGAAGGGAATCTTCTAGAAGGATGAGATGGCATTCGAATGGTTATCTAAGTACTGGATTCCCTGATATTTTGGGATCATTCTTATCCAAGTAACTAATCCATTCTCCCCTATATATTGAGGGAATTCTCATGGAATAGGTTATAAGAAAATAAGCAAGAGATTTGTTGGAGAATTAGTGAAAGATTGTGTGAAGGATTGAAGCTACAGTAGCTTGGAAACTTCAGCAAGGATATCATAAGGGTTTTGATATTCTTCATTCAAGTGAGCAAGTGTGTGTGTCAGAGTCAAAGGTCATCGAAAGGAAGTTTGCGACATCAAGGCTTAGGTTGTAATCTTTACTTTCCATTAATATGATACAGTAATATGTCCCTTTCCCATAAAGCTAATTCCACTTTATTGTATAATTCCTTGATCATATACATAGATTGATCATTGAATAGATTGTGCTTTCTTCACTTTGGTTGGTTTGTGTTGTCTTGGTCTTGACTTCACAAGAGAACTGGAGCAAAGAAGGAGTAACAAAGATCATAGGAAGCGATTATAAGGTATGTAACTTGTTCTTGCCTCCTAGTACATTCAATAGTTAAAATCTAGGGAAAGAGTATTATTCTGTCTTGCTTTGTTCTAGATCCAGGTGGATCTAGGGAGATCGGTTTGTGTCCGCACTTACATATTTATCCAATAACAAACTTGACGACTCCACTGGGGATCATCCCATTTTATTTGTGGCTTTTGATAATTTTCCGTGGCCATTTTCTATGGTTTCACTTTTCTCCTGTCCTATCAGTCTCTGAGTCTTCAGGATATCCTGATAGACCCTCTGAGTCCAGAAGTATTTTCCAATTTTACTTCATTTTTCAAATTTTTGACTATGTTCAGGCATTCTCGCACTGTACTCCATTGCATCCTGCGAGAATAGGTAGAGTTCGCACTCTGCCTTTAGGTTTCAGTGCGAGGTTATCGCACCCTGCTAACGAGTTACCTGCGAGAATCAATGATTCTCGCACTGTGTTATATAGCTTGCCTATGAACATTATTTTTCAAAATTTGGATTTGAGTTTTGGTTTTTCCAACTACCCAGAACAGTTTGATTACCTCTTATGAGTTTCTTGGACCATTGATTGATATATTTCTTGTCTTTGTTTGCTTACATGAACAGTCTTAGGGTTTCAAGGCTTTTCTTGTCATTTGTGGCTTGACTTTCATTTCTTGACTCTTCTTGGCAAAACCATTCTCTTTGACTTCAGTTTTTGAGTGTGTTTGATTAGTCGAGAACCAGTGATTGGTTGAAAGTTGAGTAATTGGTCTTTATCATTTGCTTTGTTTGCAAAGTCATTTTTCTTTTGCATATGGGAAGATTACATTGGTTTGCTCTTTATTTTTTCTTTCATTGAAAGAGTGGATTGGGTGTTTGTTATTGCTTGTTCATTTTGCTTTTGATTTTCAGTACTTTCACTGTCATAGTGTGGGTCTTTTTTGAAAAGTGAACACAAAGTTTTTCTTTCATCAAATTGTTTTTGTTATTTACAAAACATTGAAAATCAAAATTTTTGAGATTGTTGAAGTATTGAAAAAGAAACATAGAGAATAGTCATTTAATAAGTGATTGTTTACGTTTGCATTTTTAAAGGAAATTTTGCATTATAGTTCATAGTTGATCTAGAAAACTTTCTCTCTCCCATACATAGGATTCATTGAACTAAAAATGATACATTTCATTCTCATCCTTGCATTGTTGGGTCAGAGTCATACAACACAAGTTTCACTTTCGTTACCTTTGAGTAAACAACAGCTCTTAAAAACACCGCGTAATCATAAAATTTATCTAGTAACTCTTTTTCTAGGGCTCTTTTACACCAACATTTAGTTAGGCTAGTTCTTTGGAGTAGGAAGAGAAATACACTCTCCAAAAGCTCAAAACACACAATAGAATCTTGAGTTAGGGAGTGTTAAATTCCATTTGCAACATATTGTCCTGGGAAGCCCTTCTCACACAAGGGTCAAGCACTAGGTCGCATTGATGTTGGCAAAGTTACTCACCTTTCTTTGTTGACATCAGTGTAGAGATTGCACGTATTACGGGGGTCACTCGGAGGTATACCCACAATGATGAGTGGAAGCCTTTTGAGTTGATTTCGGGCTAGATACCCTGCCCTTGCGTGTGGATCGGACTGTCGAATGTTCCCCCAGGATTTACTATTGTTTGTGGTGACTTTAGTGGCCTATCTCTCTAGGTTCTTACCCAAGGTGACTGTGGAGGGGAAAGTCTTCATGGTACCTGGAATTGACATTGACCAAACTCACTCAGGCTCCTTGGAGGGTATACCCACGATTATGTGTGGGAGATTGCACCAGGGTGTAAGTCCGTTAAGAAGGTCGTCAACGTAACTTTTACACCCTAGCCCCGACCCTTCTCATCTCGTTGTTGCGACGTTGGATTTCATCACCAACTAGTGGCTTCAAAATTAGAAAGTCTTGTTTCTTTGGTGATTGCTTCCTAGATTTTGTTTACTATCGTGAGTTGTTTGTTTCTCGAAGTTGACCATAGGATTTTCTTCGTGAATTTTATCACTCGTTTACAATTGCTCCTCCACGTCATTCATGTAGAATGTAGGGTTTATCTCCAGAACATATGGAAGGTTCACAACCCTTGCCCACCACTACACCTGGAGGCTCTCCGATGTCGAGTGAAGCCACAGTTGTCACCACACCCCAAGTGGAATGAACTGATTCTCTTAAACGTTTTCGAATTACAAATACTCGAGAGGATTTTCGACTTCCTAGTGATTCTCAGCGCCCTTTTAGATGACTGAATTCTTCTGGAGAATTAGTTGTTACCTCTTCTGGATCACCCGTTGGGCCTTTTCCCGGCATAGAAGGCCAAGGTCCTTTTTGGTCTACAGGTGATTTCCGAAGGACCCTTTTTGGTCCAGGTTCACCTGTGGTCTGCGAAATCAACCCTACGGTGTTTTCTGAGACAAATATTGTACTGTTGACTACCACTTATCACTTTACTCTCCCTACCGAAATGTCCCATCTCGCAGCTACTACGAGTGTTCCAACCGGGTTCACTACAGCTGGTATTCCTCCTATAAACACCCAGCGAACGCCCAATGTTACTCCAACACTACCACCCGACTATCATGCGTTGAATTCTTTGTTGAATGATTCCAATCCAACACCTATGCAAACCCCAATCGGTTCTCCAGGTGGTGCTTCTCTTCCAAGGCACCCTATTCCCGGCTTTATTCCAACGCTCCCTCAATTTCCTTCTGGCAATCCTAATCCTAGTGGCACTATACCGTCCATTACACCGAACTTGCAGATTCCTGTTGGTGGACAAGGTGGTACGTTTCAACCTCCTCTTACTGGACACATTCCAGTTACTACTCAACCTTCAATTGGGACATAACTTCCGATTGGAACTCCACCTACGATAGGGGGACCAACCCCACCTTTTGGAGAAAATATACCTCCTGCGTTGGCCCAGTATTGGAATCAGATGATACAAAATTATCAAACCACTGGGGGGCAACAGCCTGTCCCTACTACAGGCCAACCTTATCCAGGTATACCAAATCCTATTTGGGGTACGAATGCTCAAACTCATGTCCCCACTCAAGGTTACAATTCCTCGAGTTACTATCCTCTTCAACCACCACCGAATAATGTGCAGACTTCTTACGGTCCTATTGGTTTGCCTATAGGTCTTCCACCCCAAAGCCACCAGTACCCGCAGGTGAATCGACAGTTACCTTTTCTAGCTACTTTGGATTTTCCAGATTTGTCTAGGATTTTAAATGATCCTATTCATCACTCTCCCCAATGGCCTACTATGCCAGCCAAGTTTCCTTCGGACATTCCTAAATTCGACGGAAAAGTGGGAGAGGAACCGAACAATCACGTTATGACTTTTCACCTATGGTGTTCATCCAACTCGTTGATGGATGACTCTATTCGTTTACGTCTTTTTCAATGAACCCTTATTGGTTCTGTTGTGAAGTGGTATATTGAATTGCCACAAGGTTTCTTCTCTGATTTCAATACCCTAGCTATGGATTTTCTTACACATTACCAGTTACTGATCCGTTATGATACCGGGACTGAGACTTTGACTTCCTTCAAATAGACTAAAGGAACTCATATATCAGATCATATCCATGAGTGGCGAAGGAGACGACGTCTCATTAAACTTGAGATCCCCGATCAGTTACTGGTAGAATGGTTTACAAAATACTTTGTGAACGAAATAGGTAAGGACATTGCCATGGGTGGTGTTGTCATGGAAGAGCAGGCTATAATTCGTGCTCAGTATATTGACCTTGTTTATTCACAAACAGGAACACTTTATGATTTATTACCTGAGTTACCTCGTCCTGGTACTTCCAACACTTCAACTACTCTAGCTGCCTCACATGCAGCTGACGGGGTGATTGGTACTACCCAGACCCAATCACATTATGTTTCAAGCACAAACCCTAAATCTTCTTCTTCTAATGTTCAAAATGATCTGTCTCCTGCCACTCCCACTGGAAAAACTTTTGAGGTAAATGTTGTCCAATCTACCCCATTCGGTAAAAATAAATCTAAAAAGGGGAGAGGTAAGAATAAGGAGGGAAAAAATAACAATCAAGCAGAGAAACCCAAAACTACTCCTGTTGAAGATCGGGATAAGCGCAAACCACGATACCCTTTCCTTATCTGTGGTGATGATCACTACACGAAGGATTGTCCATGATGTGCCGAGGTCACTAAGTTCCTTCAGGGAGCCCCGAAACCCCCTACATTGGTTGTTTTGTCCCAACCCTTCCCATTTCAACAACAGGCTCAACTGGTCATTCATGACCAACCCACCTCTTCTACGACATCATATGTTTTGATGTGTACTCGTGATTGTAAGAAGAACAATGTTGCACTTACGACTCGAGCCAAATATTATTCTGCATCTAAGGAGAAGGTTGATGATTTACCTCCTACTTTGGTCCAACCCTCTCCAAAAACTCCACCTACTAATGGTCCTCTTCATCTCGAACGACCGAGCCTTGATACAGTTCTGCGACCACCCCCAAAAGGTGTCGTACGAAAGTCGACTTTCAATTCTCATGCTCATGCGGCCCAGAACTACAACATTGTTGAAGATCTGGCCCAGGCACCTTCAACAATGTTAGCCCTTGAAGTCCTTCAGTCTTGTCCTGCACAACAAAAGGCACTGTTGAAAGCTATAGGTGGAATTGATCCAAGTGATACGAATTTAATAATCTTTGACTTGGAAGATCACATTCCACGGTTACCCCCTCAACTCGCGTTTCAAATCCAAGTTGTTGTCTCGGACAAGAACATTTTCCGAACTGTTATTGATGAGGGAGCCTCGACGTGTGTTATGTCTTTTTCTTGTTGGAAAGCCATTGGCTCTCCTCCTTTGAATGAATCCCAGAACACTATTAAAGCCTTCAATGGCTCTTTTTTAAGACTTGCGGTGTTCTTCCTTTGGTTCCTATCACGTTAGAAGGTAAAACGGTCCAAGTTGAAGTGGAAGTCTTTGACGCTCCCCTTGATTATAATCTTCTGCTTGGATGCAGCTGGATTGATTCCATGCGTGTTGTTGTATCGACACTTTTTCGTGTAGTATGTTTCCCTCATCAAGGAAAGGTTGTTACCGTAGATCAACTTTCCTTCTTCAATTCTGATACCCATACTGGAAACGTGTCATTTATTTCTAAAACCCCTCGGGTTATGAGAACGTCGGTGTAGGCCTTTTAAAGGACTCCTCGTTAATGGGTACTTTCCCAATTTCAACACCCGATGTTCCACACCCGTCTGTTGCTTCTATCAGCATGATTTCCACAGTGCCTCATGAACTTCTAGTGTCTTCCAACCCTTGGATAGTACCTGATCCTAGAGATCATCTTCGTTTCGGCGACGCAATGCCGTTAAGTCCGGTTGAATCCGCCTATCAGGACATTCAATTGACAATATCTTTTGATTCTTCTTTTGATGAGTTGTCTCCCGATCCTTTTCATGTTATTTTTCCCACTAACAAGATGATCATGTCCGTCATGGAGGAAACCCCTTGGGACGATGGGAATCATCGTTCCATACTCTTTTTGGAACAACACACTCTTGAGAACTACCAACGGATTTCGACTCCGTCGACCATTGTTGTCATCTCGACCGTTCCCGTATCTACACATGATGTGTTTGCCGAAGGGAACCTCAGTAATATCTCTCCCACGATTCCCATTGACATATCCGTTAAACCTGGAATCATCGAAAATGTCCATATTGGAGCTTCCTTTCCCTAGGACGAAATAGTCACCTATACATCCTTGTTCAAAGAGTTTCGTGACATATTCGCCTGGAGCTACGAAGAGATGCCAGGTATCGACCCTGCAATTGTTGTACATGAGATAAAGACATACCCCGGAGCTAAACCCGTCTGGCAACACCTTCGTCCAGTTCACCCACGGAAAGCGACTACTATCAAACTCGAAGTTGAAAAACTTTTGAAAGCCGACTTTATTTATCCGGTGGCTCTTACAGAATGGGTTTCCAATCCTGTCCCGATTGACAAGAAAGGAGGCAGTATTCGTTTATGTGTTGATTATAGGGATATTAACAAAGCTTGTCCAAAAGAAAACTTTCCAACCCCTTTCGTCAACCAGATTGTCGATGACTGTGCCAGAAGTGAAATCTTCTCTCTCATGGATGGTTTCTCCGGCTATAATCAAATTAACATCACTCCCGAGGACCAACATAAGACTTCTTTTATTTTACCTTGGGGTACTTTTGCCTATAGGAAACTTGCCTTCGGTCTTAATAAAGGTGGCGTGACATTTCAACGTGCTATGTCTTATGCTTTTCATGATATAAAGCATATCGTTCAACCCTATTTGTACGATTTACTAGCTCATTCTTTGCACCGAG
Source organism: Picea engelmannii (assembly GCA_009831015.1). Taxonomy (NCBI): domain Eukaryota; kingdom Viridiplantae; phylum Streptophyta; class Pinopsida; order Pinales; family Pinaceae; genus Picea; species Picea engelmannii. The sequence goes on along the minus strand of ML792479.1, from coordinate 576,417 downwards.
TCGATCACCCCACTCATCTCCAAGCCATTTTCATTCGTTGTCGGTTCTATCGTATACATTTAAATCCTCATAAATGCATTTTTTTGCGTAGAATCCGATCGTCTTCTAGGTTTTATTATTTCGTGTCAAGGGATCCGGGTGGATCCTATTAAGGTTGAGGCGATTATTAATCTCCCTCCTCCTTATACACTGCGCCAGTTGCAAAGTTTGCAGGGGAAATCAAACTTTCTTCGTCGTTTTATCCCTAATTATGCCGAGATTACTCGTGGTTTTACGCGGCTACTAAAGAAAGATTCAGAGTTCGTCTGGGATACCGTTTCCAACAATGATTTTGAAGATTTGAAGTTGTCCCTAACACGAGCTCCGCTTCTCTTTCCTCCCGATTACAGTTGCGATTATTTCCTTTATCTTGTTGCCTCGGAGTACACTATTGGCATGGTTCTTGTCCAAGAGGATGATGCGCACGACGAACATGTTATTTATTACTTGAGTCGAAGTCTCACACCAACTGAAATCAAGTATCAACATGTTGAAAAACTAGCCTTGGCTGTCGTTCAAGCCGTTCAATGCTTCCGGCATTATATCCTCTCATGCAAGACTACGGTAATTTCTCATTGCAACCCCATGCAACATATTTTGACACGTCAATTTCTAGGGGGAAAATACTCCAAATGGATTGTCATACTCCAGGAGTTTGATTTGGACTTCGATCGTGCCAAGTCTAAGAAATCCTTAGTTTTTGCTGAGTTGATATGCGATTTTCCTCACTCTGCCACGGAAAATGTAGCAGTAGATTCATTACCCGATGAATCTCTTTTCCTTATTAATACTGATGATCTTTGGTATGGGGATATCATTATATATCTTCAAACCCAGACTTTTCGGCCTGCTTTGTCTAATATTGAACGACGTCATATACACTATCAATCTTGTCAATACATTATCCTCGGGGATACTCTTTATCATCGGGGAATTGACTCTGTTTTTCGACGTTGTCTAACATTTGACAAAGACGAGAAAGCTCTGAATGACTACCATTCTGGAGCATGTGGTGGTCATATGTCTGGGTATGCTACTGCCCAGAAGATCTTATGCGTAGGGTATTTTTGGCCTTCTTTGTTTCACGACTGCATTATTGTTGTTCAGAAATGCCATGCCTGCTAGACCTACAATCACAAAATTCGGTCACATCCTGCTCCTCTTCATCCTATGGTCTCAGTTGGTCTTTTTGTGAAATGGGGCATCGATTTCATGACATATCACCCTCACTCGGTCGGGGGGCATGGTTACATTATTGTAGCCGTTGATTACTTTATGAAATGGGCCGAGGTGATGCCGACATTCGATAATACTGGAAAGATTGCAGCCTTGTTTCTTTTTAATCACGTCATAGCTCGTTTTTGTGTTCCCCAAGCTAGCGTCACTGATCACGGTAGCCACTTTAGGAATTTTATGATGTCTGAACTTACGGAAAAGTTGGGTCTTCACCATGATAACTCAACACCCTATTATCCACAAGCTAATGGCCAGGTCGAAGAAATCAACAAATTTCTTATAACTATGCTTCGACGGATGATAGGAATTCATAAAACAAGTTGGCACACAATGTTGTTTTCGACATTATGGGCGTACCGGACATCTGTTAAATCTGCTACTGGGTTTACGCCTTTTCGATTAGTCTATGGTGTGGAAGCCATTCTTCCTATAGAATGTAAGATACCCTCTCTGAAGCTAGCTATTCAACTCCTACCCAACACTTTTGTTGAAGAAGAACGTCTATTGTATCTTATGCGATTAGATGAAACTCGACGCGACGCTACTCTAGTAATAGAAGCCCAGAAAAAACATGTCAAGGCCCAATATGACAAGCATGTCAAGCCTCGCGTGTTCTCTGAAGGTGATCTTGTTCTTCTCTATGAACAGGATTGAGATGTGTTAGAAGCTGGGAAATTCGAACCTATGTGGCGAGGTCCTTATATCGTTCGCCGAGTTTTGGATAAGGGAGCATATGAGTTGGTCGATTACGATGGTATCCCTTTAAGTGAACCCAGAAATGGGTTATACTTGAAGAAGTACTATGCATAAGTCATCTGTGCATAAGTACTTGTATTTCAATGTATCATACTTTGTGTGTGTTACTATAGTTTTCTTTTGTCGTTATCTGGGCTTTGCCCTTATGTGACGTTGTGTTTGATTTCCAGATGTCAGAGTCTTCACTACCCTATATTGGCTTCGCTGATGGTGCTAGCCGTAGTACTTGGAACCTCGCTTCCGCTGCGTGGGCAATTTATACCCCAACCAACAAACTTGTATCTTTACGAGGTGTGTGCCTCAGCCGTGCAACCAACAACATTGCAGAGTATAGCACCGTTATTGAACTATTGGTTGATGCTATCTCACTCAAAATTCGTCATTTGGTTGTGTGACTTGACTCGCAACTTTTGGTACTACAGTTAAATAATGTCTACTCTATTCGAAGTCCTACTTTATTATGGGTGTATTTGCAGATTCACCTCTTGGAACGTTATTTTGATCACATTGAATATCAACATATTCCTAGATGTCTAAATACATTAACAGATGCATTGGATAATTATGTATTGGAAAGACATTTGAATCATTTATAATTCAAACACAACAAAATTCACACAATATAAAGTAAATCGGTAGAAGCCGTCTGTATATATAACGATAAAAAGACTTTTTTATAGAAGTTTGTCCGAAGACCAAAATGTCAAAAATGGAAGCTTATAGCTTCTACAAAGTGACGTCATGGATGACGTTCATGATAACACACAACGTCTCTAGCAACTCTACGGAGCAGTCGACTCATAGATGTTGATACCCCTACAGTGTGACGTTGATCGCGTCGTGGAACCTCTTCCAGAGTCATATCTGGAATGTCTGTTGTCAGACCCTCTAAATTTTGTTCCACCACCTTATAATCCTCAACATATTGTGGTGTTGTTGCTACCTCTCCTCGCCTCTGGATAGGAGAAGTGCCAGGAGGTCTATATGGTCCAACATATGTGTTATCAACAAACAATTTTGTGTTAGTCTTTGGATGAACATATAAAACAAAAACATTTGAATGTGATAAAAAAATCAAAAACATTTAAAAAAAAAGAGAAAAAAAATGTGTGGCCTTCTTACAAAGGTCCCCCCACTGAGCGTCCTTTGGTAATGCCAAATCCAGATCTCCTCGGAAATCCAGACCAGCATAAACGTAGTCATCAACCATCAACATCTGTGGTTGAAGCCAGTCGAAGAAAGTATCATCATATTTGATAATCAGTCCTGCTACGTGCTGGGCCATAAGCCGACACCATCTCAGCATCTACGGATCCCTAGGACCCAATATGTTCCACTCCACCTGTAGCCTCAGTAATGGGACCCACTCGAGGAAGAAGGATACCAGTAAAGATCCATACCCGAATTGCTTCAGGTCACCCCGCCTACATTTGGTTAATTGCTTTTTTATACTGCGCAGCACAACATCTTCCCAGTTGAATACTCGAGGCTCAGTACACTCAATAGCGTACTGGAAGTAACTCTGTAATGCCATATGCAGAGAAGAACTCCCAGCCATCCGAGCTATAGTGAAAATAATAGTATGAAGGGTCAAGTCTTGTACCCCCCATATAACCACTTTTCCTTTCTTTCTCTCAGCCTCAGGTACACAGTATAAATTGCAGTCACTCATCTTTAGCCCGCCACCTCTACTACCTGTCAGACTCACATAGTACCCGCGCCAGGACAATCCGATCAAAAAGTAAATTTCCTCAATGTCGATGGACAGTGTGTGGGCCCCTACATGAAACACCTGCTGATCTGGGTCCCACATACGAACCAAGTATTCTAAAATTCTTACCTGGGCCCTCATGCTAGGGATGCGAAAGTATTTCAAGAGCCCACAGTCTCTCAAAGTAGCTATGGTAGGAGGATTATTCTCGGCCATTGCATTATCCTCTTCATGTTCTCTTTCACGCCACTCAAGCACCATGTTGCTGGTTAATTATCTGCATAAGGAACATAAAAAGAGGATTAATAAATTTTTTCATGATTTGGATCTTTTTCTTTGGCTAAAAATTTAAAAACATTTTGGGCTTTGCGGTTCTCGCAGGTGCCCCATTTGCACAGTGAGAGAACCTCGCAGGTGGCTTAAGGCTCACCTGCGAGAATGCATCATTCTCGCAGGCCCCATATGGCCTACCTGCGAGAATGCCAATGCGCATGTAGGGCTTGAAAAAACAAGTTAAAACTAAACATTTAACCAATGAAATCACAAAATTCAACCATGAAAATGTCAAGGACGAAGAGCTTACCTTAATTTCATTGACATCTCGTTGAATGGTCTCTCGTAGCTCCCGCAAATTGATGCAAAACTCGGAGGGTAAAAGAGGGGTTTTTGGAGCTCAACAGTGGAAATGTAAAATGATGTGGTAAAAAAAAGTATTTACTCATTTTATTTACTTTTACCATGTCATTTTGGGTTTTTTATGCTTATTTATTGATTAAACATAATCCCTAATGTCATGTTGAGTGTAATGACTTGCAGGCATGATGACTTTGATGATTAAGTACAGAGGTATGGACATATTTTTATTCGTTAGATCGTATTTTTGATTGTTTTTATGGTTTTTACATAAAACCTTGAGCGTTGTTTATCTGTTCTTACGCTTGTAAAAACATGAGAACGTGGTCGAGCATACTTTTGTCACTTTTTTGGGCTCAAAAAGGTTATACAAAAAAGGAACCCCCCTGGAGTCCTCTTTAATCTTTTTTCAGACTCTCTAAACATGAAAAGATCGCCAAGCGACCTTGCTATTTTCACGCTCGATAAAGTATTTGAAGTACGCGTCTGGTGAGCGATAATTTATCTCTTTTTCGGTCTCGTCCAGACTACTTTACGAAAAAGGAACTGAGAGAGTTCTCTTTTAATTGTTTTTCCAAACTCTATAATCTTGAAAAACCTTCGAGTTTTCTATCTCTGGACTCGTTAAACAAACATTGATAGACCCGTGATGGGACCGAACCACTCCTTCTTAGGGTTCGTTAAACATACTCTGAGGGACTCGTCCGAAGGATGAGCTTACATCAACAAGAATATGTTATCCTCCTCAAGCTTGCGTAAAAATAAAGAGGTACTTGCCAGAAATGGAAGGGGAAAATTTGGGAAAGGGATATGTTTTCATCGTCGTATTAATTGGCAGTCAGTGTCGCTCTTGAACATGACACCCCCTATTCATCATTTGAAGCCGGTTTGGGAAATCCATTTGTCTCTCATTCGATTTAATACAAGGTCATTCCCTGTGTCGTCTTTGAGTCAATGCTACCAAATCATTGGTCGTGTCATTCATATGTTCAAGAGAAGTCCATCTGAAACCTATATTGAGTCGGCCATCTGCAGTTATCCATTCTCTCTATGTCCGCCTTCCCTGTGTCCAAGTCCTACTCTGTTTCACTTTCAAAATCTGTTACTCATTTCGTGTCATTGATGGGGGATACATCAAGGCCCTCCTGTGACGATTTTTGTTCCATCGACTTCAGTTCATTATCCGGAATCAAGACTTAGAAATTATTTAGTACCTTGGAGCTTGCATGCCTCAATGGCAGGTTTCCTCACTTTCGACAGTGGGTTTACATCATTGACCCCTGATCGAAAGATTCCATTGAATGTTCGAATTCAACTCATTTATTCACACTTGATGGATTGTACTTGGTACCTTGGGAGTCATTGACATCAATGGTGATTTCCATCGCACTTGTTAACGGTTTCATCAATGATTGGTAATCAAGTGGTTTCTACCATGTTCGACTTCAACACATGTAATCACATGGTTAGATTCGTACTTTGGGCAACGAGATTGAATACCCTGGATATCATCTTTGTGATCTAGGTTGCTATGGAGTATGTATAATTTGCGACACATAGATCCACTGTGTATGTCTCATGGCTATGTCGTCTTGATTTGAAATTTCTCGCATAGATCCACAGTGTATTTCGGTGGCTATGCTATATTTTGACGGCATGGATCCACAGTGTATGATTGGTGGCCATGACCCATGTCTATAATGTCATCAATCTGTGATCTGAGTATGGGAATGCCTACCTTAGAATTGATTTATTTGATATTCTGCAAATGCTTGGTTGTTCGCAGGTTTCCGATTAGATGTACTCCTGATTCTCAACACACACATGCAGCATACAAAGTCTATCAGCTGTCACTGGTTCCAACACTCATACTTTGGGGGGAATTCTGTTACCCATGATTTTGGTCATCATGATGATTTATTGATGATGGTGTACTCAGGCTCTTCATAAGAACTTTCTCCTGAGAAAAGTTACTTTCTTCTCTTTCCAGAAATATCACTTTTGAAGGAGGTTCGCAGGCTGCTAGTATATTTTCTTGTGAGAATGCATGATTCTCGTAGGATGCCTTAAGCCAGGGTGCGAGAAGTTCGCACTGTGTTGAATTGCTAGGGTGCGAACTCTTTCTTAAGTAAGGAAAAAGATAAATTCTCGATGCTTGTAGAAGGGAATCTTCTAGAAGGATGAGATGGCATTTGAATGGTTATCTAAGTACTGGATTCCCTAATATTTTGGGATCATTATTATCCAAGTAACTAATCCATTCTCTCCTATATATTGAGTAAATTCTCATGGAAAAGTTTGGAAGAAAATAAGCAAGAGATTTATTGAAGCTACATTAGCTTGGAAAATTCAGCAAGGATATCATAAGGGTTTTGATCTTCTTCATGCAAGTGAGAAAGTGTGTGTGGCAGAGTCAAGGGCCATCGAAAGGAAGTTTGTGACATCAAGGCTCAGGTTGTAATCTTTACTTTCCATTAATATGATATAGTAATATGTCCCTTTCCCATAAAGCTAATTCCACTTTATTGTATAATTCCTTGATCATATACATAGATTGATCATTGAATAGATTGTTCTTTCTTCACTTTGGTTGGTTTGTGTTGTCTTGGTCTTGACTGCACAAGAGCAATGGAGTGAAGCAGGAGAAACAAAGACCATAGGAAGCGATTATAAGGTATGTAACTTGTTCTTGTCTCCTAGTACATTCAATAGTTAAAATCTAGGGAAATAGTATTATTATGTCTTGCTTTGTTCTAGATCCAGGTGGATCTAGGGAGATCGGTTTGTGTCCGGACTTACAGATTTATCCAATAATAGAAGTTGATGTACTAACTTACCCAAATGAGGCCCATGTGACTTTTGGCGCTTCATATCCTCAGGATAGGTTTTGGATGCCTAGGGTTTTTGGAATTCTTTTTTATTGTAAAAAGGACTTCAGAGCCTCATTTTAATCATCTTCTTGCGAATGCAAGTAGCCATCACATCTCTTCTCAGACATAAGAAGCCACCATTCTAGCGAGTCTTTCACTCTATATTTTTACAGTATCTGTACATTTCTTTCATTAATAGAAATCATGTATTACTGTATATCTGTGTTTATGGTTGCATATCTGATACACTTTTGTTATATTATTTAATATTTGTGATATATATGTGCATTTATTTATTATATCTCCGCTCTCATTTCATGCCAAAAATAATCTGGATCAGTGGTATCAGAGCAGGCTGCTCTTGATCATTTTTTCAGTGCATGTCCCCAACAAGGTCCGAGTATAGCAAGTTGGGTCTCAAGCTTTTATCTCTTGAATACAATAGCTCTCTCACACCCAATAAACCCTCCATGGAAAAAGAAAAGAAAAATGATGGAGCAGACGATTCTATTAAGTTGTTGCTTGAGCAAGCTCTCACGCGACAGAGGGACGAAATGATGGAGAATTTTTCCCACATCCTTCAACGCCTTTCGATAGCAACAGGTGAATCTTCATAAAAAAACCACTTTGGAATCACCTCTCCTTTCAAGGTACAGGTTAATTTTGATATTTACATATTTGAATGTCAAATAGATGCAAATGCCCTAGACAAATGGTTAAATCTGTTAGAAGGTTATTTCTCTGTTCATATTTTTTTTACAGGGAAAAGATCACCTTCGCACTCCTTAAATCTCTCCCCCATTTCAAACATTGGTGGGAAACTTACTAGGAGAAAATTTCCACAGAGGAGTCTGGAATATATGGGGATGAGCTCACTTGGGATTATTTTGTGGATGCAGTAAAGGAACAATATTACCCTATTGGAAACTATGAGGACTAGTACATGAGATGGACCACACTGTGGCAAGAGAAGGTCCAAGCAGTTACGAAGTTCACTAATACCTTCCATACCTTGTGCACCAAGATGGGTATCAAATAATCCGAACGACATTTGGTTCTGAAATACCATGGGGCTCTACATAGATATATCCAAACTAAAATGGATTTTCTGGACATCTCATCACTTGGTGCTACTTATCGATATGTTGTTAAAATCGAGTAGAAATTTAAGCACCGGAACAAACGGTAGTTCGGGTTTGCAAATCCGCAACAACCAAAGTATGACAAAGACGACCCTAGCAAACAGTCTCCCAAAAACCATTCCAAGCCATAGGAAAAGAAGGGTCACGAGAAGACAAAGAAGGACACTGAAAAATGGTGTGATTTCCACAAAAGCCCCTGACACAACACCGGTCACTCAAAATAGTCATTGGTGGACGATATCAAAGACACAGAGCCAAACCCTGATTCAGAATCTGATTCTAAAAATACGTGTAAAGGAAAAATCATTAACGCAAACCCCACTGCTATTGTCGTGACCACAATAATTCAACTAGAAGAGCTAACAGATCCTGAAGAGGGAGAGCGTATTTTTCATTCACAAATGTGGGTGAAGGGGACCCCACTGCATTTTATTGTTGATAGTGAAATTTGGAAGAACTTCATTTCAGTAGAGGTCATCAAATAGTTGGGATTGTCAACAACACCACACCCACAACCATACAACATCAGGTGGCTTCGCCAAGGACAAGATCTTTGTGTTAGCCAATAGTGTCGATTGTCATATGACATACAACCCTTCAAGGATGAGGTATTATGTGATGTTTCCCCACAGGATGTCTATGATTTTCTCTTGGGACAACCATATATGTGGAGACGCCATGTTGTTTATGAGTCTCGACCCCGCAGTTTCATTGTTTCTCTAGGGGGTCATATCTACAGAATACCAGAGGTAGTTTTGACTATTGTTCCACCTAAACAATGCTGCAAGGTAGTATCTCATACTGCAAAATTCATCTTCTTCACAGTCTGTTCAAAAGGGGAACATAAGGACACAACAACCACTACAAACTCTCCCCAAGCACCTTCTATCCAACAGAAACATGTCGACAAGGTTGCAGAAAATTGCACAGATTCGTTCTGCACACCATCCTCTCGTATAGCTCAACTTGTTGAGCAACCTCAACCTCAATAGGTTCATGATAGGCTTCCAAAAACTAAGCAGTGTGACGTCTCCAGCAAGGCAAACAACTCACCAAGATTCAGATTCAACAAACGTTTTTTCTCTCCCCTGGGCACTCAACGCAATGGATTCCTTTCTTCCTAAGGAGGGAGTATTGATCCAAGTGGATATCGATGGACACCCACCTTTTTCAGCTGGCTCAAAACAATTTTCTAGCAATTTTGGTAATTTACTATTTTTAGTAGTTTTTTTGGGGCCATTTTGAGGCCCTAAACGACGTTTTTTGGAAAATGGGCGAAGAATGGAAGTTCATTCAATATTTTCTTCAAAATGAATCTCCTCGATGATACCTTTGCAACGGGCTATCATGCACCTAAAACGGAGATCGTATGCAAAAGCTACGACCCTCGGAAGTTGATGTACTAACTTACCCAAATCGGGCCCACATGACTTTTGGCGCTTCATCTCCTCAGGTTAGGTTTTGGATGTCTAGGGTTTTTGGCAATCCTTTTTATTGTAAAAATGCCTTTAGAGCCTCATTGTAATCATATTCTTGAGAATGTGAGTAGCCATCACATCTCTTCTCAGAGATAAGTTGTCACCATTCTAATGAGTCTTTCACTCTGTATTTTTACAGTCTCTGTACATTTCTTTCATTAATAGAAATCATGTATTACTATATATCTGTGTTTATGGTTGCATCTATGATACATTTTTGTTATATTATTGAATATCTACAATATCTTTGTGCATTTGTTTATTATATCTCCGCTATCATTTTGTGCCAAAAATAATCTGGATCACTAGCTATCAAAATGAACTAAATGAGAATCATGTCTCGATAATCATTTGATCATTCCTTCAAATTTAATATTTTTCGTTGGTCTGTTTTCCATTTATCAAACTACACCATGTAACCATAATGTAGAGTCATCATCCAATCATCTTCTCAATTGAATCTCAACCATTTCTCTCATTCACCAACCATCAACACTAACTATTCGATCTGGAATTTGATTCATTATCAGTCGTCGATCTGTCAATTTGATGGTTTACTTCATATTTTTTTCTATACATACTTCCACATCCTCTAAAGTACACCTTTTCCTTCCCTTGCACTTATTTTGCACCTATACTTAGAAAATTTTCCAAGCATTTCACCACAGGTCTAAAGAATTTTCCCGATTCACTTGGCCATAGCCATGACCCCATCCATCCAATCGATTCCTCATACTTAAAATTTTTTGGAAGTTCACCACCCTCCGTGATGCATATGCTTCCAATCGAATATTCTTGATAATTAGTCAATTTTTTTATATCTAACCATGGGCCGCGACTCTATGTAATTTTCTCGACTCACTTTTCTATGACCGTGACCTCATTCATCCAATCAATTCCTCATACTTAGACAATTTATCATAGAAATCTCACTTCGCGATACATCTCCATCTAAGCGATTATTTTATCTTAGTCGTTGATTTTTTTTTTTTTTTAACTTAGTTTATTTTTGAAATATCACCATGGGTCGCGATCCTTTTATCTTAGTCGTTGATCTCCGATGATCAACTATCATGATTTATTCTTCTATACATACACTCGAATATGATTGTTCTGATCCATTTTGTTGATGTTGCAGATGAGGTGGCTTCAGTGTGGACCTCTTCTACATGTATACTAGATGATGTTGGATCGATACCTGTCCTGGCACGTGGCATCTGTAGAGCTTCCTATTATGGAACTAGTTTGGTACTAACGTGGACTCCCTCTAATGTGGCACTCGTCTTATTGAACACATGGAATTGATATAGAATTTGAGCTATCCCACCTAGTATTGGGCCCCAATCCCTTGATCTTAACCATTGATCTCCATAGATAGACAATCAGGATTTATCCAGTCATGGGGCCAACATTTACCATGAAAAATTAACTTCGTGCATAGGGTTTCGTGGCTTGCCCATTTTCATTGAAACAAATTGATAACACCTTTTCATTATAACCCTTGAAACATGATTTTCCCAATGAATGTGGGATATATCATTTTCTTCAATTCTTCAATCAGGCCACCGATATATTTATTTTCCATGCTCAACTAGTGCACACCTAAGCTTCCTTTGTGCTATTAGACTTAAAATTTGGCTTCTTCATTGTTGTTCAGATCTACAATGGGATTCATCCATCTTTCCACTGCTCAAATGCTTTGTTATTCTTATGCATACACAAAACTATTTTATGCAGAGTCACTTCACATTCAATAGAGAATCAACAACACATAGTCATGTTCGTGCACAGAGGCTCATCAATGCACAAGGGCATCCTATGTCTAATTTGATTTCCTTGTTATTTTTTTTTTTAAACTTCAATGAAAAAAGCTTATCAATTTGTAGATACATTCATAATCTCCCTCTATCCTTGACATTAATGACGTTGATAATTGTCACAGTCATATCTACCTCTGACATCAATGACAACACAATTTCCAACAAACTCTCCCTTTGTCATTGATGCAAATACTTATTTATTTTAGTGCTACTCCTCTTCTTCTGGCACAACTCTTTTTATATAAATCTCCCCCTTTCTTTGTACTCTCCCCATTTGACGTCAATGTAAAAGCTATTTTCTCCCCCTTACACTATAATATTTATTGTTTTTTCTACAACCAACTACCCTCTTCTCTTTTTGTAGCTCCCCCTGGACTAGTGCTCCTCTTGTAGTGCTTCAGTGAGTGTATGGAATATGTACTATTATCATGCAATATATACTTGCCCAAAGTCTAAAGTAAAGTAGGCCTATATTGATGTAACACGAAGGTAACCCTATCATTTTCACCCCAATAGGGTACCTCTTTCTATTTATGAGGAGAAAATCCTCACTCCAAGGGAGATGTCCCAGGACCTAGTTTCTTGATGAAGGGAAAAGAGATACGATGAAGACCCACCCCTCTCTCTAGGCCACTTAGTAGAAGAATTCACTTGGTTAAGTTTAAAGGGACAAGGGGAAATGAAAATGGGTTTGTACCTTCCCTTTACCAGTGAAACATCAAATGTTAGTAGAAAAAGTTATAATCAATGACTTCTTAAACAAATTATGTGTTGCCTGAACAAGTTACTATCCAATAAAATTGAGATTATAGTAGCAACAATGTATCTTGAAAGGTGCAAGTTATGATGACAAGGAAGAGATACAAGAGTCTTGCAAACTTGATAATTCTTTGTCACTCACACTTTTCAAGATAAACACAAGTCAATAAATGAATTAAATGGTTGTCCAAACATTTATAACAACATTAATTAATGATGATGAGAACAATGGAAACCATTTAAGAAAAGTACTATAATAAAGCAATAAGACACTACTTCAATATCCAATTATTATGGTTTTCTTAGTACAAATGCCCAATCATTTTATGGATGATTTTAGAGTTGTTAGGGGCTTCAACGATGGTTGTAACAATAGCTATGACATCGGTAATAACTTCAGAATTTACACTCTAGAAAGGAAATTAAACATATGCTTTAACATGTATTGATAGTACATTGCCTTATACAAATTCTGGGATGACTTAGATGGTTAGTAGGCTGATATAAGATGCAAAATGATAGATGTAGTGGTGATTATGACAACAAAAAATTAGTTGTTAGTATTTCTACTAACAGGAAGGTGCTCTGATACCACTTGTAATATTCTAGATATAAAATAGTATGCAGAACATAAATAATTATCTAGAAATGGAAGATAAACAATGATATAACGATAACAACACCACAATAATACCAAAATAATACATGAATAACACCAGAAAGAGCACTTTGATTACTGAGAGCAATGTTCCCTTGCTGCTTCGAGGGGGCAACCTCTAGCAGAGCAGAGCTCTATTACAATAATATCTAAGACAAAACTTCCCATACCCTCGACTCCTATTTATACTAAATATGTCTATCAAAAGAACAATCTAGAGGAAGATCCTTCTAGAAGCGAAAGCTTCTATTAGGTCTTCTTACATTGGACTTATTCTTCCGTATTGCTAGGCCTTATTAATATTGACCTTTATTACATGGAAATATATTGTTCTACCTACGTGAGGGGATAGGTCCCTAACACTTTCAGAGTTTGGATTCCAACAACAACATCCAACCAGCGTTTAGTGCAACAATGAAAGTGCCATCAAGCTCACCAAGATCTCCTTGAATCACAGTCCTTTGTGGTCCAAATATCTCTGTCTCAAATCAATCTCTCTCGATCAATTTGACAAAGTAAAGTGTATCAGGTGTAAGCAAAATTCATTTGCTTCTACACTCTTGAATGACTCCACACTAGTAAAAGTTTGCATTTTCTATCTCTGGGTAAAGTGTCTTATCCTTTACCCTAAACTTGATTTTATAAGATTGAGTTGTGATAACCCTAATATCCAAAGTGATTGACAATTGAGATTGCTTCTCACCTCACTTTAGATCAACAATTATTATTTAATTCACTAATGCTAATTAAAGCATTTCTTTAAATAAAAATCAACTTACTGTTAGGTAGCTAGAGAGGTAGTGGGGAGGGGAAAAGGGCCCATAATGATAATAGTGGACACCTTTCAATTTAAGGTGGAATAGGTCCACTATATTATTAAATAAGGCCCACTATGGTAGTTAGATATAATAAATGGGTAGTTAGATATAATAAATGTAAGAAGACTTCTTAAAAAGTTCTACTTCTAGAAGATTCCTCGTCTAGAATGCTCTTAGGTGATGGTAGAACTATATAAAGGGGTTCAAGAAATGCAATGGGACATGAAGAGAATTATTTTATTTGGAGCGGTAGCTCAATAGGAGGATTCCCCCTCGAAGAGGCAAGTGAACAAGAGAGGATCCCTTCTATAATAGGATCCATTATACGGTGTTGCTCTACCTCAAGGGTTTGATAGTAATAAATGAGATTTTGCATATTGTTCTTGTATATATGTTGTGGTAATTTTGTATTCATCTATTTAGTTTATTAACATTGGTATCATAGCACTTTCCTTACCAGACATTGTGGGCAAATGTTTTTTATTTTTGCAATTTTTTTTTTCGGAGAAAAAAAAAAAGAGGGCCACGACATTCCAGAAGTTTTCGATATATTACCATGAAAAAATTGCAGAAATAGGTTGTATATCTAATTCCCTCTCATAAAAACACCCAATTTGAAAAAAAAAATCTTCTAAAACAGAATCCTAGAAGTCAAGATATTGAAGTTTTAAAATCTGCAAATTTTCAGGGTTTTTTCTATGGACGATGGCGTGAATTTTTTGTATTTATGTAGCAAATGGAGGCTGGATTTGCCCAAAAAAATTTCAGATCTGTGTTCCTCTCACAATTTCACCCAATTTAAATACAAAATCAGTCAAAACGGAGTCTGGGAAGTGAAGTTATGAGCATTTTAAATTCAACATTTTTTCAGGGTTTTTCCGGAAAATGTCGCGATTTTCTGCAATAATTTATTGTTTTATTTTTTTTGGTTTTTTTGTGATGGTGGCAGGACTGTAGAGTTCATAAATTTTCATAGGGTTCTCAGATGGCTATTTCTTCTCAAACCCTCAAATAAATTCTATAGATTACTGAAGCATTCAAACCCCAATTGTTTGACAGATTTGATGACTTTGGAGATGGCCTCACAGACAACCTCAATGATAGTTTTTGTAGTATTCAAGATTTGTTGGATAAAATGAAGGAGATATTTCTTATGGCGGACCTAAGGGATGAATATAATAAATAAATATATGTTTAGTATGATTTTGAGGCCGATTGTGATGATTAGTATATGGATAGTTGTCATTTATGGGATGACAACCACTTCCATATTTTATTTGATGACTCTACTCCACCTTCTGTAGGGAACATCAATATCCCACATCAAGAGCTAGTTATGATTACCGGTGTCCAACCTGCATATTCTACAATGGTATTATTCCTTTCAGATTCAGCGTTGACCCTTTCCCACTATGTGGCTCGATATTCTTATTTGGATCCACATGATATGTGTTAGTATTGGGAGCATCATTTTCAATTGGTTATTGGGTGTCGATATCTTCCGTGTGGAGTTCACATGAGCACTTGGACATGGAACTCTGTTTTATAATGGTGGTTGGACTACTTCAACATGGTGGCTTTGATTTCTCAATGGGACCCTATTTCTCTAGTCTACTTCATCACTATGATTCACACTTATTCATGGGACCCTGGTTGTCTAGTCTACTTCAGCACTATGGTCCACATTTATCCATGGGACCCTGGTATATGGTTTTACATCAAGCGTTGAGGACAAGGCTTTCATAAGGGGGATGGAATGTTAGGTAGCTAGAGAGGTAGTGGGGGGGCACGGGGGGCAGAGGGCCCATAAAGATAATAGTGGAGGCCATTCAATGTAAGGTGGACTAGTTCCACTATATTATTAAATAAGGCCCACTATGGTTGTTAGATATAATAAATGGGTAGTTATATATAATAAATGTAAGAAGACTTCTTAGAAGGTTCTACTTCTACAAGATTCTTCCTCTAGAATGTTCTTAGGTGATGGTAGCACTATATAAAGTGGTTCAAGCAATCTAATGGGACATGAAGATAATTATTGTATTTGGAGTGGTAGATCAATAGGAGGATGCCCCCTCGAAGAGGCAAGTGAACAGGGGAGGATCCCTTCCATAATATGATCCATTGTATGGTGTTTCCCTACCTTAAGGGTTTGATAGTAATAAATGATATTTTGCATATTGTTCTTGTATATATGTTGTGGTTCTTTTGTATTCAGTCTTTGGTTCTTAACACTGACTAAAGAAAAAAAAAAATTAATAATTCCTTTAATTAAAGTAAAGTCAAGGATAGAAGGTTTTGGATGATTTTCACAACTCTAGACAGATAGACCTTTGCAAAAATTCATGTTCGTTACTACAATGCATCAACATGGCTCACAACCCACTATAAAATGAAAACCAAATTACATTTTGTAGGTGATTTAAGCATGACCCAAACATGGGAAACAAAGATTGGAAAATAAAATACGGAAAAGGATAATAAGTTGGTTGATAAGACACATAAACTTATACAGTATAAGGAGCTCACAAAAACCATGAAATAAGAAATATATGTCCATATAACCACACTAAATTCCACCATAGAGAAGCACGTCGAAAGAGCAGTCCCAAGAAAAAAACCATGGTGACTAGATGGACTAGGTTAGAGCGATATGAAGCTCCCACATCAAATAAGCATACATCAAACCCTAAAAAACCAACATTGGTGACTAGATGGAGTAGGTCAGAGCAACATGAAGCTCCCCCATCATCTAGGCATACATTAAACCATGAAAATACTAGCACAACCGAAGAGAGGAACTGCAACCCCCCCCAAAAAAGCATGTCAAGAGAGAGAAACAAGATGAACTCCTAAGTAAACCCAAATGCAGGATGGACCATATTAGACTGACATATATATCTCTCTAAAAAGAGAGGATACAAAACTCCAAAACCTAACTACAAAAGATCTGAAACTCGACACCAAAAAAACTGCAACCAAACCCATAGAGAAGAGGGTATGCATCTGACCTTGAACGATCCTAAAACTTTAGAGGGAGAAAAAAGGATGCATAAAGAAAAATCACCAAAGGAGAGGGCCACCCACGGAGAAAACCAACGATAAAAAATTGTGGCAAAGCTAAATATCCACACGAAAAAAAATGCCAACAACCCTGGATCAACATAAGATGGGTCAATCTGTGAAAACACCATATCTAAAATGAGAAAATCTCCACACTCGCTTCAAACCACCGAAACGGGGACTGTGAAGGAAAAAAAAATCTCCACATTTGACAAACTGTGGTAGGGATCTGCAATTGAAAAAAAAACATAGAAAAAAGACACGCAACAGCTACCAAAGACACCTCGCAACATCACTAGCGTGCAAGAAAGGGAACTAAGAGACCCCAAAAAATAAAGTGAAACCAAAAGAGAGAGGGGTATGTGGCTCATAAAACCCTAGCCATAATTATGAATCCCATCTTATATTACTATCATGTCAGAGTTTAAAATGAATATCCTAAGCAATAGGAGAATATCAATGTGAATAAAATCAAAATTATGAAATAATTTGGTGTAATAATATGTGTTGGCCCAGAGGGGAAGACCTAGGGTTCAACGCTAAAGAGCCCACCAACAAAACCCTAACTAACGACCCTTTCGACAACACCTGCGAAGCAGATGAAGTCTCACCTGAAGTAGAGGCAAGGTTGGTTGCAAGACTCAGGTGTCTGCAACCTTAGCTGGGACACAGATCTGTGATTATACTACTTACAACGCACTTAGCATCAATCAACCATTAATATCCAACCCTTATTCTACTTCGCAAATAGCACACAACATTGCAATAGTCACTTAGATCTACAATATCTCAGCACTTAGCAATAGTAATACACTAGGTCCTGTAGATCAACACTAAGCACTCACATATACATCAGATCTAACAATCATATATATCTAAGAAGCACAAAGCATAAGTGAATATATCAAAAGCACATAGCATAAGCAGAGATAAACACAATGACTCAAAGCACAGAGTGTTACACACAGATTTACGTGGTTCACCCCCACCCCGGGGCTACGTCCACCAGCTCTTCTTCTTTATTAGTATCTTCAATCGTCAGTTACAACACAAAGCACAAAAACTCTTCTTTGCAAAGGACAGAAGATCTGCGCAGCTCGCTAGATCCTTCTTCCTTACACTTTAGCACAAAGCCTCTTAAAACAACTTCCACTTAGCCTTGCAAGCTTCTTAGGTTCATGCACATAGCATTTACAATCTACTTCTGATCACACAAATCTAATTATTAGCACTAAGCCATCTGGCATACATCCCATAGATGCGCTGCTACTTCTATCTAGCCTAAGCATCTATTTATACATTACAAAAGTGGGCCTAAGCGTGGGTAAACCCACAGGGCAACATCCCTTTCCTATTACATTAACCCAAAAACCCTAATAGGGGCCCAAAAGTGGACCGAGAGTCTTCGCTTGGTGGTCCTTCTTTGACTAGCTGTCGTAGTTCCAAAATAGGTCAAAATGACCCAAGTTATCCCAAAATGTGGTCAAGGGCCAGCAGGCCCCTAACACTCACTTGTGACTCATCCCGAGTCACTCTGGTCTATGCAATTCGGCTTCGAAGGTATCAAGCTTGGATCGACCTGCTTCGACCTGTTGCTTCGTTGTGGCCTTCTTCTGGGTGAATTCCAAGATCACTATGTCATTTATTGGTCCTTCCAGGCGTTGTTCTATAGTGATGACGGCTTGCTTAAGTTCTACTTCCTGGATTTCATTCTTAGCAAATAATATGCATGCCTTGTCTTGCACTGGTTGGAGTTGTTGAGTTACTTCCATGACCTTGCTCTGGATCATATGTATCTGCTGTTGAGATGTGCATTTTTCATGACATTGTTTTATTCTATCCACTGTAGACAGAGCCTTCAGTTGTGCATGTAATGTATTCGCATGCTACTTTTCTTCCTGGAGCTACGACTCCAGCGCCTGTAACTTCAGGTTCTCTGTAAGGTTCTCGTAGATTTGGGCACTCTATTTACTGAGTTTCTTGCACTCCGAGGCAAGAGATTTCAATCAGTCAACTGTGCTCCAAGAAGTTGCTTCTCACTGGTCTCTTATCTCATGGGGGATCTCGGGCACAACATGGAGTTTTATATCAGCAATGCATTGTTGTAGCTTTTGTATAACGTCTTCAATATGGGCCACCTTTTGTGGAACTCTCTCTTCAGCTGGTACTTCGATAATGGTCACAGAGCGAAGTGCTCTGTCAACTAGTTCCTTTACTTCAAGATGCTCTGCGAGAAACTATTCTTTGCTTTGTTGTATCTCTTCTTTCTCTTTATCCCACTGTACTTGAAGAGCAAGTTTTTCTCTTTTGGAAGCACTGCGCTGCTCGACAAGTACTCCCTGTACCTGTTTCATAGCCTGGGTGGTTCGTTCTGTGTCTTCTAGAGCTTGTCGTAGGCGAGCTTCAACCATGTAAGCAATGTGGTGAATTCGGGCTGGTTCATCTCTTGGTTCTACTATCTCTATTGTTAGAGGCGTGGTGCATACTGTGTGGCTGAACTGGAGTTTGATCTCTATACGGTTATACATCTTCTCCTGCTTCGCCTCCTGATTCTCTACTATCTCCTTTAAAGCATCATTCAGTGTTGCAATGATGAAATCAAATCCATCCAATGTGAGGGCAGTTTGCATCTTGGTCATAGGGGTCCTAGGCTTCTTTCGAGAGGATGATTTTAGAGGTGAGACCTTCCTTTTCTTTGACGAGTCTTCTTTTTCCCTAGGTGGTGGTACTTCGCCTTTATGTTGTTGAATTTATGTGCCTTCTAGCTCTTCGCCATCATTTCCTTTGTCTGGTTTGATAGTGGAAGTCCTTACAGATGCAATGTCTACTTCGTGAACCTCTTCAGGCTTCTTCATTTTGCTTGCTCCCGATGTGTCCAGTACAGTCTATGGGCTATCAACATCAGACAAATATGCAAGGTTCACTAGAATGAGAAGGTCCACTAACCAATCCTTGGTGATCTCTTCGAGATATTCTTCAGTCAACTTGTAATAAATCTGCAACTATTTCTTATGTTCATCATCTCACACTATTATATACATGATGTAGCGATCCGCACTGAACTTCATTAAGGGTATGAATCTGTGGAGCGTATTTGGGGTAATGCGAGGCATAGCCTGGATGGCGGTCTTTAGTTGGTTGTAGTATACGTGGAAGACAACATTCGACTGCCATTGCTTGTTCATATCGGTCGAGTACCACAGTGTACTGAACCTCGCAGCCAAAGGTTCAAATAGCTCGGTCTCTGGGAAAGTGGCACCCTCCGAAATCTCCCATGCTATGAAGGCGATCAGTATGAGAAGCCAACTGAAATTGAACTCGTACCCTTGGTCTTGCGCTGCCTTGCAATCTAGTTCAAGCTAATTCACCAAGTACTTTGCCCAATTCATCTGCAGACCCTCGACACACTTCATTGAGAGGTCAACAACGAATCCAGTTACTTGGGTGGGTCGGTTCTTGCGGACTAGCTTGTCTACGATCAGCTGATAGGAAAGGTGCACTGCACCACTCTGAATAGAGGCTACCTTGTAGCCTCGCGTGCCTTTCTTGACATCGCCATAGATTTCTTTGATCTTCGCTGCTAGTGCTCTATCAGTGGTCTTTCCAGGATAGAATTCCTATGGATCAGGTATTTTCATGTTGATTCCTGTGATCTAATTAATCAAGGTGCGATCCACCGTGACATGACGGTTCAACCACAAGTAGCCTCCATGATAGCAAGACAAAAGTAGCTTTACACATGCATTCACCTCCTGGTGTCTGCCAAAGTGTGGGATCTTCATGACATTCAACAATGTTGACTGCGCGAGGTTATGGGTCCAAGACTACGAGATGATATTCGAGTTCTTTCCCTTCATCTTCGTTAGATACTTGTGCGGAGCGAGCATACTGTAGACTTTCCTGTCGCCAAGGTTGAAGTCGCTAAACTTTAATGCTGCGAGCTTGTCCTGATCGGCATGAACTGCGCGCACCCCTTTTGGCAGGTACATAGTAACCATAACATACTCGAATTATTGAGGCACACTGTCACAGTTGATTTCATCACACAGAGGGGGTAGGTAAGCAGGAAAAATGCTTGGAATTAGTTTAGCATTCGCCAAATCGTCTATATTTTTAGTACACTTCTCGTCGATCTGTCGAGACGATCCTACTTGGGTAGTGGATGGAGACACTGCTACTCCTCTTGTCGATGATGCTTGGACTTCAGTGGACATTCCTCTTTCAGACATGACTCTCTCAGTCATTAAATCAAGGAGGACTTATGTGACAGATTCTTCGACTGCGGTGAGTTCGTCGAAAATACATGCACAGAATAAATAATCGGGGTCACAATGATCTTGGGCACTGCACGAGAATGAATAACAAGGACGTGATGGTCACTGTAGACACTTTCTAGTCTGGGAGCTTCAATTTATCATCTAGAAAAAGTGTTTCTAGCTTGATCTCTTTCAATCCAAGGATTTCCAAGTAACATAGTAAATGGGGCGTCGCCCTCAATGGATTTGTTAATCTCAAAATCTTCCTCTGTCTAAGTTCCATTGGCATTCATAGATATATGAGTGAGCCTTCCACATAGGTTTACCAGTTTTGCTCCGAAGAACCCTATTCCTCCTAGAGATGGAGTCATAGCAGACCTCCCTATAGCTTCCCAAGTTTTTTTTGTCATAACATTCACCTGTGTTTCCTCATCCAAAACACAGTCAATATCGAAGTCTCTTATTCTTACCTCGATGCATTCTTTTTCTTTAAACATCTATGCTAATATAACATGTTGGTGGTCATTCAAGGTGTCTTTCATCTGTAGTAACATCTTCTCTGATTCTTTCTGGGGTTCTACTATTTCTGGATCTGCTTTAGGTTTTTCTTCATGCATATTCATTTTTTCAAGCTTAACAATCATTATAGGGTAATCCAATACTGTGTGATCTAGAGCTTTGCAACAAAGACAACTAAGTCTTCCACTAGGGCATTCCTTAGCTAGATGTCCTAATCTTCTGCAACTGTAGCATAGGGTTAATCATCTCTTTCTTTTAAATGATCCTCAGCCTCCTCTGTACTGCACACTAGGATCATGGTAGTTAGCCTACAAAAAATTATTTCTAGGATCCTGCATCCATTTGTTAGTCAAAACATTCTTTCTATGCATAAGTATAACATATCTATCACTATTCTTATCAGATTTATTCATATCAAACCTTTTTTCATCTAACAATGCTCTAGTTTTCAAGCTAGGACATAATCTACCAAGAATACCTAGATCCATGCTTTTAGAAACAAAAAGTTCTACTAGTCTTACTTTTACAGAGCACAAAGCTTTCAGATCTAGAACTTTCTTACCTTTGTCGGAGCAAAGAATTTACAAATCTTACCTTTTTCTTGCAGATATGACCTCTTTTCTTCAGGAGCTTCCACTTGTACTTTCCTTAGATCACAAAGCATTCAAATCTAGCTTCTTTTCTTCAATATCAACCTCTTTTCTTACAGATCTCGCCTCTTCTCTTCAAATCTGACCTTTCTTTCTTGGAAAAAAGATTCATAGGTCAAGCAGGACACTGTGCACTAGGGAAACAGATCTACATATAGAGCTTCCACGATTTCTAGATCAAATCTTTGCACGAAGATTTTCTTTCTCAATTCCTAGCAATCACAGTTTCAGGTCCCGACAACGGAACCATTTGTTGGCACAGAGGGGCAGATCCATGGTTTAAGACTCAAGAGCGCACCAACAAAACCCTAACTACCGGTCCTTTTGGAACACCTGCGAAGCAAATGAAGTCTCACCCGAGGTAGAGGTAGGGGTGGTTGCAAGACTTAAGTGCCTGCAACCTTAGATGAGACACATATCTGTGATTATACTACTTACAACGCACTTAGCATCAGTCAACCATTAATATCCAACCCTTATTCTACTTCGCAGATAGCACATAGCATCTCAATAGTCTCTTAGATCTACAGTATCTCAACACTTAGCAACAGTAATACACTATGTCCTGTAGATCAACACTAATCACTCTCATATACATCAGATCTAACAATCATATATATCTAAGAAGAACAAAGGATAAGTGAATATATCAAAAGCACATAGCATAAGTAGAGATAAACACAATGACTCAAAGCACAGAGCGTTACACACAGATTTACGTGGTTCACCCCCACCCTAGGGCTATGTCCACCAACTCTTCTTTTTTATTAGTATCTTCAATCATTAGTTACATCACAGAGCACAAAAACCCTTCTTTGCAAAGGACAGAAGATCTGCGCAGCTCGCTAGATCCTTCTTCCTTACACTTCAGCACAAAGCCTCTTACAACAACTTGCACTTAGCCTTGCAAGCTTCTTAGGATCATGCACAAAGCATTTACAATCTACTTCCGATCACACAAATCTAATTATTAGCACTAAGCCATCTACCATACATCCCATAGATGCGCTGTTACTTCTATCTAGCCTAAGCATCTATTTATACATTACAAAAGTGGGCCTAAGCGTGGGTAAACCCACGGGCCGACATCCCTTTCCCATTACATTAACCCAAAAGCCCTAATAAGGGCCCAAAAGTGGATCTAGACACTTCGCTTGGCGGTCCTTCTTTGACTAGCTATCCGAGTTCCAAAATAGATCAAAATAACCAAAGTTATCCCAAAACTTGGTGAAGGGCCAACAATATGATTTGTTGTTTGTTATTATATATTTTATATAAGAGAATATTAATATGAATAAAATCAAAATGATAAAATATTTTGGTGTAATGATATGATTTGTTGTTGTTATATATATCTTTTATACATATAAATTTAAGATTCCATATAAGATTCCAAAATTATGGACAAATATTCATTATTGATAAATTCAAAACTTAAGATTTTACTTTTATAAAAATAGCATCCATGCAAAGTTTGAATCCCATTTTACTATCATCTTAGAGTTTAAAGTGAACCATGAGAATATAAAAATAACATCCATGCAAAGTTTGAATCCCATTTTACTATCATCTTAGAGTTTAAAGTGAAACAGGAGAATATTGATGTGAATAAAATCAAAATTATGAAATATTTTATTGTAATGATATGATTTGTTGTTTGTTATATAGATCCTTTATACATATAAATTTAAGATTCCAAAATTATGAAGCACGTTAATAGATATATTAACACAAATATTCATTAGAGATAAATTCAAAACTATGTTACTGATGAAACTTAATGTCAAAGGAATCCAGAAAATATAACCCGTAGATATGATATAAAAGAATCTACAAAATATACAGCGCTGAAGTATGAAATATGGATGTTACATTAACACGGATTTACACTTCAAAACCAAATTGCAAAAGCTTTTGTTGTCCTATATAATTTAACACTGAACTAAATTTAATTAAAAAAAACAAAATTTCAACACTGAACCAACTTTAATTTTAAAAGAATCAAAATTTCTGCGTATTTTAATGAGGGTGATTGCAAAAAAAGTTGGGTTATTGAGGACAACCGTATGATTCAAACTCATCACAGTTATATTGATAAGGATTAGAGAATTACAAAGCAGAGAGTGTTTTCTCAAACTCAGAAGCTGTTCATAGGAAAGCTGAAACGAAATACCTATAATCTCACAAGCAATAAAAAAGAACGAAAGCGAAAACGTTTATCCTGATATCTGCACAGAAAAACTCCGACATGAGAGTAAAATCCATAAAACAGATCTGATATGGGGGCATAATTAGCTTTCGAATCTTGAAGTATGGTTGGCGTTCAATGGCCATTATCCCCGTCATCAGTACGATTATCGTGACCACCATGAGCATTGGAGTCTCTGGTAATGTTGTCCAGAATAACACCTGCGATCCCATCTCCTAGGCCTTGAACGAGACCGTCCACAAACAACAGACCGACTTGCGTGGCAAAGCGCGCTGCCGTCTTGAACTTGCTGGGTTTTGCAGGCACAACGATGCCCTGAGCATGGAGGCCGTTGATGGCCGTTTTGGCGCAGACTGTGTCGAGATAATAACTGCATTTAGCACAGTAGTAGACCCAAGACGATCCCTTTCTGTCACACACTCCGCACGTGTAGGACGACCCCTTTGCGCTGGGAGAGCCAGAGAGAAGCTTCAGAGCGTGCTGAGGATGGCCATAGAAGTTCAGCTCTTGTGGGAGCTCAGCACAGCAAGAATGGATGTTGAAGTTACAGACATTGCAGCAGTAGGCGAATCCCTTGAAGGACTGGCCGCAGACATCGCACTTAGATCTGACGAATCCTGTTCCGGGTTTGCTGTAGAAGATGAGCGGGTGTCGGGTATGGTCTGGATGGGAGATGGAAGGAGGAGCTTTGGCACAGAATTCATGGATGTCGATATCGCATTCATTGCATCTGTATCTAGCCCCGGCTCCAAGTTCCTTGCATCCATGGCAAGTGAATAGATATGGCAGGGGTTCAAGGGTTAGGGCGTGCTGTTGATGAGTGAAATGGCGGATTTGCTCACCCTTTTTAAAACTAGCCGATTGCAGCGCCATGGGAAGAATATATTGATTTGCAGAGTCTTGCAAATCAATTGGTTGGTCTCAGACTATTGTAATTCTGATGATCAGATCTGATCTCAGCAATAATCCAGATAACCCGATTGTAATGAAAGAGATGATGAGGGATTTATAGGAGATTAGATTGTCTAGTACGTCTGAACCAGAACCGGACTTCCTAGGATATGATGCCATTAGGTTTAAGGATTAGATTAATTTGCTGAAATTCGCAAAGTAACGTGATTCCCATGATTAAATGTGATTTAGGTTAGCAAAAATGTCACGCAAAAACAGCTTTCAGGAAGCATGAAGTGATTTAAACGAGGTAAAGAAAATTTGTTGAGGTCTTTGATCTTTTAAAACGTAAATGGTTAACAGCTACACAATCATACGGTCATCCCACTTTTTCTAAAAATATTCAAAAAATATTCTCGAATGCTAAATAAGAATAAATGGACTTTATAAAGTGCACTGCACGTTAACCCATCATTATAATTATCATGCAGTCATATAAATTAAGAATATCTTATTACTAAAACTTGTTTCAATCTATTTGATAGTTTGAGGCTTAAGGTTTCTAAATTTTTTAAATGGTCTTGCCTTATATTATGGAGATTATATTTTATTCCTAAAA
>ML792479.1:507431-522139 GCA_009831015.1 Picea engelmannii | reverse complement strand
TAAAAATATTCTTAGAAAGAAACATAGGGACCCATAAAATAATAAAACAAGACCTGGTTAGAGGATAGGGGGTCTCATTAGGAGCCATCCTATTAGGTCCATGGGCATCTAGTGGTATGACACTAGTAGAAGTTGGTCACCACACCAGGGTATTGGCTCTTGGTGACATATCTAAGAGAAAGGGGGTCTTGTCACGAGCCAACCTTTTCATTTCTGTTAAATTCTTGTGGGTAACAATGCCACCACTAGTCACCACGCCAGGGAAGTGTCTCCTAGCCAACTTCTTGAAGAAAAAGAAAATAGAAAAAGACAAAATGCGTGAATGGGCTTGGAAACATTTGCATCCATGATAGGTGCAGCTCAAACTCTACAGAGGAACCCACATGTAAGCCATGCATTTCCATGCTATCACTACAGCCCTTGCCCAGACATCCCTTATCCACTTCACCCACTCACATGGCTTAGATTTTATCTCTCCCGGAAACACCCCACATCCAGTGAACATTATCCCAATAGGACACCCTGTCACTTCCTCCAAACTTGGATTGTAGATTAGTATAATGTCTTTGAGCACCTGTTCGGGTAAAAGGGATTTTATGCACATGTTTAATAAACTTGATGATTAGATGTGATTGACATTGCTATGATCCCTGTGATTTGTGAGCCCATGGAGGGCATATTGTTTGATGTGTAGGACCATAACTGATGGACAGGTACCCTTATGGACAGGTACACATGGGGAGATGATTAGTTTGGACCTCCATGGGGTTGAAATCCCATAAGATGGATGTTGAGACCCCAACAAGGGGCAGAGATAGATCATAGGTTTTGCATCGGAGAAGAGGAGGAGGTTTCTACCAAAGGAAACTTAGCAGACCTATACCCAGGGGGGTAGTGCCCTTTCCACTAGGATGTTGGCCTTGTAAGGCCCATGACATCACCCATGAAATATTATGATGTCATCTAGCATTGTGGAGGTTTTGGGAGTCAGTTATGTGCCAAGTGGCATGTGTGGCAGTCTTCGAAGGCCCAAGGAGGCCTAACGTTTTCCTCCAGGAGGCCAACGTTTCCCTAAAGGGGCCTAACGTCACCCTAAAAGGGCATGCCATCACCTTTTATTCTTGATTAGGTTTTTTAATTATGACATTTAATGTAAAACAATATTTTGATATATTTTTGGCCATGTCGACCTCTTGTGAAAGAAAAATAAAATTAAGGTCATTGGTATTATATAAATAGAGATCTAAAACTCTCTTTTTCTCATAATCTTTCACTCACACTTGTGTGAGGTCTAAAATTTGTGGCCCTTCTAGGGTTTTTGGCTGAAATTGCTAGTGCACACTTGTTCAAGGAGGATTATTTTGGTTATCTTTGGCATTTTTCTTGGTGGATGGTTTATAACTAGGGTTTGGATTGATGAATGCTTGGCGAATCTAAGTAAATTTTTGCAATCCTTCCCTTACTTGAATGGTTATAGTATTTTACTTGCATTTTGTTAGTGAAATTTGTTGGAATAAACCCTAAGAAATAAGCACATGTTGGTGTCCTTGTTTTAATTGTCATTTACCTACTGGATTATGCCAAGGAGTCATTTCTCCTATTGAAGATATTTCTAGGGCCTTGCCATTGAAACACCCTACCATTTTCTCTTCATCCTAGCCTATTTTAATTTGTTATTGCACTAAAGGAGGAAAATGTGCTAAGGCCTAGGGTTACCTAAACCTTAGTAAACCGTTTTCCCCTAGGGTTGATGGTTGAAGCCTTGGCTTACCAACACTTGACCATAAAATTCCTCTTGTCTTTGGCCCTACTATTATCATATTTTTCCTTTAACTCTTGCCACTACTTTTGACTCCATTTTCCCTATGAATGCACTGGTCTTAGACTTCTTGCTTGAGTGCTTTGATAACAAAATTCAAAATCTTTGAACAACTACTAATACCTTCTAACCCTATCTCATATTGACTTGCTAACCCTATTGTTGCTATTATCCATTTGAGCTATTGTTATACTTTGCAACAATCTAGGTTCTTTAAGCAATTGAAAGATTGACTAATGCATAGTAGTCTTTGCTTCTAATGAATGTTGGTATTGTGACACTGATGATAAATCCTTCTTGTTCATTTTGAAGCTTCTTTAAAGAATTTATTGTGAAGTAACACATTGTGATTATTGATACTATACATATTTGATTGCTTCATCAATATATTAGTCAATTTCTTTATTTGAGAAAGTCTCCAATTATATGAAGTACTAACCAGCAAGTGACCTTGAAAATACAGTTTCATGTTGCTTTGTTCATGGCAAGTACATTTATGGCTATCATTATCTTTATTGGTTGTTTAGACGAACTTTATGATCGGTGATCACTTGTGAGAGGGAAACTTTCACTTTGGCCTTTAGGATTTGCCTTCTCAAAACCCCAGGTCATTGGGGACATCTCCCCTGGGCCTACCATCCTAAATAGAAAGAGATATCCTATTGAGGTGATAGTGATAGGATTGTCTCTCGTTACGTTAGTTTGTCTTCGTTTACCTTTCCTTTACATCCAATTACAAATTGTGCGATAACATTTTGGTGCCATTGTCAGGGAACACCGAGTCAATTCTCCTCAAAGAAATAAAAAAAAATTGTAAGCCTTTCCTTAAGAATCTTTATCTTACAAAGCTCACTTGGCGACTCCACTAAGGATGATTCCCTTAATTCTTTGATAATTTCAAGAAAATTATCTGGTGACTCCACTGATGATGAAGCCAACTATGACTTCTCAATGGGACCCGAGAAACTTCAAACCTTTATACATGAGTAAAATCCCGGGATACCCTCGATGAACGCCCCCGAAGTATGAAAAGTGGCTCCTTAGATTCACTGGTAGTGATGGGGAAATATCCGACTATCACATCAGTTATTTTTGGGCTTTTTGTCAACTCCATCCTATCAGTGAAGATGCTGAAGATTTGGAAAATAAACATTTCTCAGCCACTCTTCATGGAAATACTAGGAAATGGTATGATGATCTCCCTGTTACTAGCATCACTTCTATGGACTATTTAGAAGAAACCTTTCTCAAAATGTGGGGTATGAAATTGGAAGATATCCAAACGTTACTAAAAGAACTTGAGAATGAAAAACAAACTGAAAATTAGACTGTTATGGATTTCCAGTTTAGGTTTGAGGATTTTCTATATTGTATTCCTAGCAGCCATTGTACTGAAGACAAGTATATTTTGTATCTCTATACCAATGGAATCTTGGCGCATTTAGGGTTTCTCTTAAGTAAAAAGAGGCCAAAAACACTCTATGAAGCTTATAACATGGCCGTGCAAATCGAATTAAATATCTATTTTTCCAAGGGAGAACACACATTCTCTCTAGGTACCAAAATCAATGACCCTGAACGTACCCCAATCACTCTTATCTTAGAAAGATTAGTTTCCCTTGAAACCTTTACCGCTGATTTCCAAGAAGAAGGGGAACAAGTTATTGACCAACAAAATGCTAAGGGAAAATATATTGATGAGGTTTTACAGCTCTATAGGGAAGAGAAAAGGATTGTTGAAGACACAATTGAGGAGCCGGAACTCGAACAAGATGATGAAGTATCAACATGCCCTCCTCTCTCTGATGAAGCCATCCACAAGCCTTTTTTCCCTGCACAAGAAGAATCAAACATAGTAAGTTACCCTCCTCTCCAAAATTTTGATGATCCTCTACTTTATGATTTGGTAAGTGAGGAGGATATGGATGAGCCTTTGAATGTTCTGAATCCTTCATGTTATGATACAAATAGTGACAAACTTGATATTGATGAGTTCATACATGTCAGAAGACGTAAATGGGATGTAGTTGGTTATGATATGGGCCCCATTTATTACATTGAGAATCATTTCCAAGTGTTGTCTTCACAGTTATCACTACAGGTTACTTTTGATTTTGACCAGTGGCAACAAGGAGATGAGATATTTACCGATACTTTCCAAACACCCAAGGTTGACCTAGTCCCATATTTTCCTGATGATTTTTGGTCTTACATTGAGGGTTTTGATGAGTAATCCTATGAGCACTTGGATTCATTCCATGAATAATATTATCAACCACCATTGTGCTAAGATATTGGTAGGAGTAAAAACAACATTTGCCTGAAGAAGGATTCTTGTGACAACTTTCTCTAGCCACCTCCAATTACTTTACCTTGCTGTGTCATTAAAGGTGTAGTTGGGAAATATGTCCTTTGTATTGATTTTCCTCTGAGGAAAACCCTAGAGTTAAAGGGTAGGTTGAATACCTCAAGAAAAAATTTGTCATCTCAAATTTTCAACCTTCCCTTAAGAGTTTGTCGGTCATCTTCTAGATCATTTTCAATCCCTTCCAGGATTTCAGATTATGAGGACGTCCTAGGTAGCCAACTTTCAGACCTTTTGAGTCATTTTTCTGAACCTTTGACTTTTCATGATCCCTTCTTGAAGTGGATTGAGCACTTTCCTTAGAGAATGACTTGGCATGATTTTATCTCTCCCACCCACCTCCATGAGTTAGACTTTATGAATTATGATGATACGATACATTCTCTAACCCATGTTATTTTTGTCCTTAACTTATCATTGTTTTGGTTTATGATGAAGCACAGAGGTAGGTATTATGATACATTGCTAGGATGGTTTCAATCATCATTCGACTAAAACTAGCATTCAACCAACAGGTAAGTACAGGTAAGTAGGAATTTTCGTTCATTGTATATACCATTTTCATTTCATGCTATAGTACTTTATATTCACATCTGTATATATTCTTTATTTTGTTATATATATATGATTTGGGGGTGATATCACCACCCCAAATGATTGCTAATAGATTTATGTTGAGATCAAGTAGGTTACAGGTTATGCCAGAGATGTTGAGGTTCTCATGAGCTCTACGATGAGCACATGTCCTCGAGTTGGAGCCATATGTTATCCCCCAGTTTAGGGATAACTAAGGATATTATGTCTTGAGGCCCACAGGTCCTAGATATGGAGTACCAAGAGCTAGATCGACTTGAGCATGGCCCCGAAGGGCCCATTGTTTTCTTTCTTCAGTGCCTCCACTTTGTTAGCAACAACAACATACATCACCTTGACCTAGTGCTATAGCAGAAGTGGATCTTTCTCCATGAGGTAATGAGTCTGGGTATCATGGTATGTGTCACTTTGATCCTCAAAACCTTTGAATATGTGCATTCGATTATTTTTGTTTCTAATAGGTCCTTGGATCTTATACCTATCCACTTGACCATATCTGGGGAGAATGGTAGGATTCCCTAGTAAGCTTTTGCCCATAGGTTTTGAGTTTTCACTGGGGGGATTCATGAGAAGCCATCACTCACTCCTACCATACTTACCACTTTCCATCTTTCTCCCACTCATCCATCCCATTACACTGGTTTGGGCATTGGGCTGGCCATGTATTTAAGGGTTGTACCCTACCTTGTGGGAAGAAGGGGCTAAAGGCCCAGAGGGTAAAATTAGCTGGAAAAAGATAAAATACAAGAATGAAACCTCAATATGCTTCACCCAGGGATCCCCGAGAAAGTAGTAAAAATATTCTCAACAAGAAAAATAGGGACCCATAAAATAATAAAACAATACCTGGTTAGAGGATAGGGAGTCTCATCATGAGCCAGGATATTAGGTCCATGGGAATATAACAGTATGATACTACTAGAATCTAGTCACCATGCCAGGGTAGTGGCTCTTACTGACATAGCCAAGAGAAAGGGGGTCTCATCACAAACCATCCTTCTCATTTCCGTGAAATGATTATGGGTAACATTTCCACCACTAGTCACCATGACAGGGAAGTGTCTCCTAGGTAGATTCTTGAAGAAAAAGAAATAATAAAAAGACAAAAGGAGTGAATGGGCTTGGAAACATTTGCATCCATGACAGGTGAAACTCCCCCTCTACAAAGGCACCCACAGGTAATCCATGCATTTCCCTGCTATCATTGCATCCCTTACCCAGACATCCCTTATCCACTTCACCCACTCACATGGCTTAGATTTGATCTCTCCCAGAAACACCCCACATACCGTGAGCATTAGCCCAATAGGACGGCTTGTCACTTCCTCCAAAATTGGCTTGTATATTAGTATAATGTCTTTGATCACTTGTCTGGGTAGAAGGGGTTTTATGCACATGTTTAATAAACTTGATGATTACATGTGATTGACATTGCTATGATACATGTGACTTATGAGCCCATGGAGGGCATATCTATTGATGTGCAAGACCATACCTAATGGATAGGTACACATGGGAGATGATTAGTTCATACTTCCATGGGGATGAAATCCCATCATATGGATGTTGAGACCCCAGCAGGGAGAAAATACAGATCAAATGTTTTTCACTAGAGAAGAGGAGGATGTTTCCACCAAGGGCAGCTTAACAGACCTGTACCCAGGGGGGTTATTCCCTTTCCACTAGGACGTTGGCCTTGGAAGGCCCATGATGTCACCCAGGACATCTTATGACATCATCCAATGTTGTGGAGGTTTTGGGAGGTAGTAATGTGCCAAGTGGTACATGTGGAAGTTTCCGAAGGCCCAAGGAGGCCTAAATTTTTTCTTCAGGGGGCCAACGTTTCCCTAAAGTGGCCTAACATCACCCTAAAATGGCATGGTGTCACCTTTTATGCTTGATTA
Source organism: Picea engelmannii (assembly GCA_009831015.1). Classification (NCBI taxonomy): domain Eukaryota; kingdom Viridiplantae; phylum Streptophyta; class Pinopsida; order Pinales; family Pinaceae; genus Picea; species Picea engelmannii. Next base: position 515,457 of record ML792479.1, on the reverse strand, counting down.
GGGTTTTTAATTATGACATTTAATATAAACTAGTATTTTGATGTATTTTTAGCCATGTCAGCCTTTTGTGACCTAAAAATAAAATTAAGGTCATTGCTATTGTACAAATAGAGAGCTAAAACTCTCTTTTTCTCATCATATTTCACTCACACTTGTGTGAGGTCTGAAATTTGTGGCCCTTCTAGGGTTTTTGGCTAAAATTACTAGTGTGCACTTGTTGAAGGAGGCTTATTTTGGTTATCTTTGGCATTTTTCTTGGTGGATGGTTTATAACTAGGGTTTGGCTTGATGAATACTTGGTGAATGTAAGTGAATTTATGAAATCCTTCCCTTACCTGAATGATTATAGTATTTTACTTTCATTTTGTTAATGAAATTTGATGGAATAAACCCTAGGAAATAAGCACATGTTGGTGTCCTTTTTTTAATTTCCATTTACCTACTAGATTATGCCAAGGAGAAGTTTTTCATGTTGAATACATTGTTAGGGCCTTTCCATTTCAAAACCCTACCATTTTCTCTTCATCCTAGCCGATTTTACTTTGTTATTGAGCTAAAGAAGGAGGTAAACGTGCTAAGGCCTAGGGTTACCTACACCTTAGTAAATTGTTTTCCCCTAGGGTTGATGGTTGAAACCTTGGATTACCAACACTTCACCATCAAATTCATCTTGTCTTTGGCCCTACTATTATCATATTGTTCCTTCAACTCTTGTCGCTACTTTTGACTCCATTTTCCCTATGAATGCACTGGTCTTAGACTTATTTCTTGAGTGCTTTGATCACTACCTTCAAAATCTTTGAACAACTACTAATACCTTCTAGCCCTAGCTTAGATTGACTTGCTAACCCTATTTCTGCTATTATCCATTTGAGCTATAGTTATACTTCGCATCATTCTAGCTTATTTAAGCAATTTAAAAATTGGCTAATGCATAATAGTCTTTGCTTCTAATGAATGTTGGTATTGTGACACTGTTGATAAATTATTCTTGTTCATTTTGAAGTTTCTTTAAATAATTTATTGTGAAGTAACGCATTGTGATTATTTCTACTATACATCTTTGATTTCTTCATCAATATATTATTCAATTGATTTATTTGAGAAAGTCTCCAATTATATGAAGTAATAACCAACAAGTGACCTTGCAAATATAGTTTCATGTTGCTTTGTTTTGGGCAGGTACATTTTTGGTTATTATTATCTTTATTGGCTATTTAGCTGGACTTTATGATTGGTGGTGAATTGTGAGAGGGAAATTTTCACTTTGGCCTTTACCCTTTTCCTTCTCAAAACCCTAGGTCATCGGGGATGTCTCCCTTGGGCCTACCACCCTAAATAGAAGGAGATATCCTATTGAGGTGGCAGTGATAGGATTGTCTCACATTACGTCATTTTTTCTTCGTTTACCTTCCCTTTACATCGAAGTACAAACTGTGCAATAACAAGCCTTACACCATAAATGAATCCGCTAAGCATAATGATTCAATAACGACACCTTGATCCACTACACATGAACTATTAAGCATACCCTTACCCTCTGAGTGGGGATATTGATGATGTTATGAAGTGTATAGAATTAGAAAAGGGTCTCAGGGTCCTAGATATGGTTGGGGTGGGGGGGGGGGCATGAGAACCCTAGTCTTAGGCCATAAATGAATATTATAGGAACTAATACCCAAGAAAAAAGCATTACCTATGAAGGGGATATTTGGATTCCAAGTGGAGTTATGTACATCATTACAACTTCAAGCATATTTTGTGTGTCAAGGTTTTCTAAAAATGGTGGAAAGAAGAAACCTATGCTTTATGCCTTTAAGGAATATTTAATGCATCTAGCGACAATAAAAACACCTTGAACCCACACACATAGCCTACAAAGTGTATCCTTCACCTCTTAGTGGGCATATTGGCACCATTAGGGATTTTGGAGAAGTATGTATTGGTATAAATATTTGGACGAAGACCAAGTGATGAAACTTTCTCATTAGGCCTAAAAAGTATATTCCATGGTTCAAGAACCATAAATGAGTCCTCAAACCACCATAGATGATCTCTCTATGGGATATATAGTTGCAATATGGACACAATTGGAAGGTTTTAAGCACCAAGTATAGGCCATGGGGTATTATACATGGTCAAGGGAGGAAAATAAAACCTTAGGACCTAATGTAATATTTCAAGAATTTAACTCCAATAAGAATTCCTTGAACCACCATGCATAATGTATTAATACTATCATCCCCCTCTTAGTTTGGATATGGTAACCATTAGAAGGTTTTGAGATCTAGGTATGAGTCTCATTTCTGTAACCATGGTTGGGGTAGGAAAGTCAAGCAGGGATGATTTTAAGGATGGAAATTTATTTTTAAATGTAGAAACCTTGGCTAATCTTACTAATCCTTCATATGCCAACTATAAATGTTTGGCGATATTTTTTGTAAAAATATTCAAATTTCTAAGAATTTTATATAGTTTTTATAAAATTCTGGCGATTTTTAAGGTAAAATAATTTTATCCTATAGAATTTGGGCGAATCATTTTTAAAATAGTGAATCTCGTTTTCAGAAAAACCATGAAAAATGATCCCATGAGCGAAATTTAGCCCCTAAAATCATCCATGAAGTCAAGCCTTGATCCCTAAAGGTATCTCATAAGGATAAGTGGACATTAAAGAGCACTTGAACCACCACATACGACATTTCTATGGGTTCTTCGACCCCTAAGAGGGGATATGGGCTCTATTAGAACGTTTTTATCACTAGATTTGGGTCATGGTCCCTTGAACATGGTTGGTATAGGAAACCTTAGCCTTTGGACATAAGGAGATATTTCAGGGATATGGGGAAAATAATATCACCTCAAACATGGGTCTAAAGGCCTTCGAAATCATCAATGTAGGAAACATGAACCTTAGGCATTAAGGGAAGATTCTATTTGTCTAGGGACAATAACAATACCTCAAAAAACCACACATGGTCTTGTGAGGGTAGCCTTAGCCTAAGATTGGGGATGTTGGTTCAACTAGGTGGTTTTGAGTAGTAGGTATGTGTCCCAAGACCTTATAAATGATCCAGGTAAGAAAAACATGCCTTAGGTCATAAAGAAATATTTGAGGTAACTAAATACATGAGAAATGGATCGAAGCACCACACATGACCTCTAAAGGGTATGCTTGACCTCTAAGAAAGGAAGTTAGTTCCCTCACAAGGTATTGGGAATTATACATGGGATTAATTCCTTTATATGATCAAGCGGGGAACACAAGCCTTATCCAAAGTACACATATTATTGAGATCTAGGGACAAATACAATGCCTCAAACCACCACTCCCAACCTCTTAAGGTTTTAGGAAGATCATAGAGCTCAATGATCATGAATGACACTTAAAGTGACCATAGATGACTTTTCAAGGGGATATTTTTCTTGGGGACATTGAAAGTTTTAGGATATTTTGAGCACCGGGTGTGGGTCTTGGGTACTTGGGCATGATCGAAAGAGGAAACATAGGCCTTAATTCCTAAAGGAATATTTTAGGAATCTAGGGATCACAATGACATGTTGAGACACCATAAAGGACTTTTCCTGAGGTATCCTTGGTATCCAAATGGTTATAGTTAGCATTATGGGTTTTTGAACATTAAGTATGAGACTCTAGACACTAGATATCGTTAAGAGAAAAAACCCAATAATTAAGCCATAAAGGGATCTTCTAGGATTCTAGGGCCATGAATGAAACCTTGAACCACCAAAAATTACCTATTGAGAGAATTGTTTGCCTCTAACTAGGCATTTAGGTACCATTTCCATTTTTTAGCACTAGGCATGGGTCTTGTGGCCCTGAACATCATCAGGGGAGGAAACATGAACCTTAGGTCCTAAAGGAATATTTTATCTATCGAGGGACAAGACAGATTCCTAAAAAAATGACATGTCTCCTCTTGAACGTATTATTGGCCTATGATTGGGTATGTCGATACCACTAGGTGGTCTTGAGAAGTAAGTATGTGTTTGAGTGACCTGGAAATGATATAGTGAAAAATTCCATGCCTTAGGTCCTAAATAAATATTTGAGGCATCCATATCCATGAACAATTTCTTAAAGAACCACACATTACCTATGGAGGGTATCCTTAGCCTCTATGAAAGGATGTTAGTTCCCGCACAAGGTTTTGATCACTATCTATCAGTATCAATTCCTTAGCATGGTTAAGGGGGGGAACCCAAGACTTAGTTTAAGTACAAACATTCTAGGCATCTAGTGCCAAACATGAAACATTAAATGACCACACCCAATTTCTCTAGGTTTTAGGTAGTTTCTGGGGATAAAGGGTCATGAATGACACCTCAAACCACCATATATGACCTATTGAGGGGATGTTTGGCCTTAAAGTGAGGATATGTAGTATACCTCAAATATGAAAATATTAGATAGAAGAGAAAACCCTTAAATTCAAAAATAAATAAGAGCATTCAAAAAATAATCAACACTCAATAATGTAGAGAAAACCATTGAGCTGGGGTGAAACCATATATTGATCCTTATGGAAGGATAACACTCCTCAAAGAATACCTACTTGCTTATCAATTACAATATACTTCACCATGCCCATTACATTACTTATATCTCTTTATATAATATTATCTACCTTCTAAGAACATTATAGAGAAGGAACCTTTGTTAATCCTTCTCACATTTATTGTGTTCACACTATTACATGGGTTTTAATTACTAGAACTATATGTAATGATATTATTATTCCCATGGGTACCTCACTAGGTACCCCATATTACCCCCCTATATACACTAAAATATAGGGGAATCATTAGGGGATTGTGAGCAATAGGTATGCGTCTTTGGTCCTTGGACATGATCGAGAGAGGAAACCTAGGCCTTAGGTCCTAAAGGAATATTTTAGGCACATAGGGACAACAACAACATGTTGAACTATGAAAAAAGTAATTTCTACGGTATTATTCATATCTAAACGGTGATAACCAACATTATGATGTTTTGATCATTAAGTATGAGTCTGTAGATTCGATATATGTTTAGGGGAATAAACCCAAAAGTTGGGCCCTAAAGGAAGATTCTATGTTTCTGGGGCCAAGAATGACATCTTGAACCACCAGAAATGAATTCTCGAGAGCATCCTTTATGTTCGACAACATAAGTATTCCAATAGAGGAGGAACACCTTAAGTAATCGTTCAAACAACCAGATCAAATATCAACACAATGATTTTTTGATGAGGTAAAACCATATGGGGAAATATCCATGACCCGAACCGACATGGCCAGTTGGAGCAATTTATTAATGAAAAAGAAAAATAATACACATAGATTTACAAGAGAGTTTCTCACAATCGAGCATCACCAAATGACCCTCCATTATCTTTAAATAGAGATCGTGGACCAATCGGGTGTTAAGCCACATATCAATGTATTTGTTAAGATCAATTTGAATATGAATGGTTGGATCACTTTATGTTAGGAACATATCATGGCCGTCAAATTACCTAACTATAAATGCATACTAATGCATACTAAAGAAACACACTTTTTACCTAATGACACATTTGACCAAGTTGATCTTAACTAACTCCTAAGTGTCTAAATATCCTAGTATCCCCCCTTAAGGAAAACTTCATATAGGATTGAATGATTTACAAAGGAGACAAAATAGGATAAGGAAGGAGAAATTAGAGCCTATCACCCTTAATGACAACTTATTTAACTCCTAATGTAGATCAATGTTTGGAAATCTTTGCTTTTGTAAGAGACTTTGTGAAAATGCATGCAACTTGATCTTTTGTAGGTAATAAGAGCACTTCAATAATGATGAAGTTCATGTGTAGCTTGATGTTTTTACTTTTCTAATGATGAACTGGATCTTTGGTGAGATTGATGGAACTATGAATGTCACACCAGAGGATGTTCATATGTTGTTGTTGGAATCCAAACTTAAAGGATCTATTGAAACCACAAGGATTATTGAATTTCATTAACTAATGCTCAGTACTTTGCTTGTACTAAAGAAAGAGGATTAGTTTTTCTTTTCTTATAGGCCCAAGTGATAGGTTTTGAACCAAGGATGAAAACATAACATGCATTAGACTTTCTATCATTAAGGTCATTGGCCCAATATGAATCAATGAAACCAACCAATAAATTATCCCCCTTTGAACTATAATGTATCCTAAATTTAGATATAGCCCAAACATGCCAAAGTATCATTTTAGCTTCTTTCCAATGGATTACATGGGGTGTTTTCACATACCGGGAAATAAGAGAAAGAACAAAGGAAAGATTAGAATGGGTATGGTTCAAGTATAATAGGCTACCAACTAACTGACGATACAAAGTGGCATCAAATTTGGGAGAAGTACAAGTTGCATCAAGTTTGACTCGAGACTGTAAGGGATAAGGGGATGGATTAGATTCTTCCATGTGAAAGTGGCAAAGAAGGTCATGAGCATACTTATACTAGGAAAGAAAAATTCCTTCTTTGGTTTGAAAAACGTGGAGGCCAATAAAACAATGCAATTAGCGTAATTCTATCATTTCCAAATTCTTCTCAAGGCTTGTTTTCACATGGTTTAAAATTTTTGGGTCACTAGCAATGAGGATAAGGTCATCAACATAAATAAAAAGGATTATGATATGTATTCCTACATTCTTGGTATAGACATTTGGGTCAAAATTTCATCTAGAAAAGAAAGGGTCAAGAAGAAAGTTATCCATTTTGGAATACCAATCTTGAAGAGCTTGATTAATACCATAAAGAGATTTCTTAAGGCGAAAAACAAGGTTGGAGTCATTTTGGACATAGACAAGATGTCACTCCATGTATATTTATTCTTGAAATGTAGATTTTAAACTTGTACAATATTTACTGCAATCAAATTTTCAGTAAAAGAACAGAAAAGATACAATGAAAAATACAAACATTACACAAATATTTTTCTCCTGGAAACCCAAACTGGGAAAACCAACATATTCTATATTCATTCATCATGTTACATTGTTTACAATACAATATACATATAGTATCCAACAACATCCAAAACCCTAACCCATTGACCTAGATTAATCAAAGGCGAAATGGAAAGAACAAGGCGGATGTAATTCATTTTGGCTAAATAGGAAAATGTTTCATTATAGTCAATGCCTTCAACTTGAGAAAATTCGTTGGCAACTAATTGATCCTTGTGTCTTTGAACACTTCCATATGATGCATACTTAGTTTTGTATACCCATTTACATCTAACAAGTTTTCTTCCTTTTGGAAGAGGTACAAGATATCAAGTATTGTTTTCCATTAAAGAATGATACTCTTCATTCATCGTTGTATCCCAATATTGATCACCTGAATCTTTTGCAAATTTGTATAGATCATGAATCTTTGAAACTTGAGCTGGGATATTATAGGCTCATTTGAACTATAAACAAGTCTAATTTCGATACAAAGGATCATCGACTATTACACACAAAATTTACACACTACTAAGTGGCACACTTATGTGCCATATTCTACTAAGTGTCACACTTATGTATCACTTATGTAGGTGTCAATTTTCCACATTACTAAGTGTCGCACTTATATTCTACTAAGTGTCGTAATTGAATGTCGCAACTCTATCATCATGTGGAAGTGTTGGTCATGTTCCCTAGACTAATTGGGGGAGAAAACCCATCTTATGGAGGCCAAAATACACTCTATCATCATGAGGAAGTGTTGGTTATGTTCCCTAGACAAATTGGCGAAGAAAAATCATCATTTGAAGGTCGAAAAAACACCTTTTACCTTGAGTCTTTCACCATTTTTTAGGACAAACGCCCCCCTACTCATATATATGGAGTGTCAGTCCCTTAGTGACACTCCTTGTTTAACTTTGGGGGAGTGTTAGTTATGCTTTGTGCTAATAATTTTAGGAACATTAGTTTGGTTACAACCAATTCCACCTTTTTTGGAGGGACAAGGTGAAAGGCTCACCTTGTAGCTTTCTCCATGTTTGTACCTTTT
>ML792479.1:464444-493839 GCA_009831015.1 Picea engelmannii | reverse complement strand
TTTTAGGAATAAAATATAATCTCCATAATATAAGGCAAGACCATTTAAAAAATTTAGAAACCTTAAGCCTCAAACTATCAAATAGATTGAAACAAGTTTTAGTAATAAGATATTCTTAATTTATATGACTGCATGATAATTATAATGATGGGTTAACGTGCAGTGCACTTTATAAAGTCCATTTATTCTTATTTAGCATTCGAGAATATTTTTTGAATATTTTTAGAAAAAGTGGGATGACCGTATGATTGTGTAGCTGTTAACCATTTACGTTTTAAAAGATCAAAGACCTCAACAAATTTTCTTTACCTCGTTTAAATCACTTCATGCTTCCTGAAAGCTGTTTTTGCGTGACATTTTTGCTAACCTAAATCACATTTAATCATGGGAATCACGTTACTTTGCGAATTTCAGCAAATTAATCTAATCCTTAAACCTAATGGCATCATATCCTAGGAAGTCCGGTTCTGGTTCAGACGTACTAGACAATCTAATCTCCTATAAATCCCTCATCATCTCTTTCATTACAATCGGGTTATCTGGATTATTGCTGAGATCAGATCTGATCATCAGAATTACAATAGTCTGAGACCAACCAATTGATTTGCAAGACTCTGCAAATCAATATATTCTTCCCATGGCGCTGCAATCGGCTAGTTTTAAAAAGGGTGAGCAAATCCGCCATTTCACTCATCAACAGCACGCCCTAACCCTTGAACCCCTGCCATATCTATTCACTTGCCATGGATGCAAGGAACTTGGAGCCGGGGCTAGATACAGATGCAATGAATGCGATATCGACATCCATGAATTCTGTGCCAAAGCTCCTCCTTCCATCTCCCATCCAGACCATACCCGACACCCGCTCATCTTCTACAGCAAACCCGGAACAGGATTCGTCAGATCTAAGTGCGATGTCTGCGGCCAGTCCTTCAAGGGATTCGCCTACTGCTGCAATGTCTGTAACTTCAACATCCATTCTTGCTGTGCTGAGCTCCCACAAGAGCTGAACTTCTATGGCCATCCTCAGCACGCTCTGAAGCTTCTCTCTGGCTCTCCCAGCGCAAAGGGGTCGTCCTACACGTGCGGAGTGTGTGACAGAAAGGGATCGTCTTGGGTCTACTACTGTGCTAAATGCAGTTATTATCTCGACACAGTCTGCGCCAAAACGGCCATCAACGGCCTCCATGCTCAGGGCATCGTTGTGCCTGCAAAACCCAGCAAGTTCAAGACGGCAGCGCGCTTTGCCACGCAAGTCGGTCTGTTGTTTGTGGACGGTCTCGTTCAAGGCCTAGGAGATGGGATCGCAGGTGTTATTCTGGACAACATTACCAGAGACTCCAATGCTCATGGTGGTCACGATAATCGTACTGATGACGGGGATAATGGCCATTGAACGCCAACCATACTTCAAGATTCGAAAGCTAATTATGCCCCCATATCAGATCTGTTTTATGGATTTTACTCTCATGTCGGAGTTTTTCTGTGCAGATATCAGGATAAACGTTTTCGCTTTCGTTCTTTTTTATTGCTTGTGAGATTATAGGTATTTCGTTTCAGCTTTCCTATGAACAGCTTCTGAGTTTGAGAAAACACTCTCTGCTTTGTAATTCTCTAATCCTTATCAATATAACTGTGATGAGTTTGAATCATACGGTTGTCCTCAATAACCCAACTTTTTTTGCAATCACCCTCATTAAAATACGCAGAAATTTTGATTCTTTTAAAATTAAAGTTGGTTCAGTGTTGAAATTTTGTTTTTTTTAATTAAATTTAGTTCAGTGTTAAATTATATAGGACAACAAAAGCTTTTGCAATTTGGTTTTGAAGTGTAAATCCGTGTTAATGTAACATCCATATTTCATACTTCAGCGCTGTATATTTTGTAGATTCTTTTATATCATATCTACGGGTTATATTTTCTGGATTCCTTTGACATTAAGTTTCATCAGTAACATAGTTTTGAATTTATCTCTAATGAATATTTGTGTTAATATATCTATTAACGTGCTTCATAATTTTGGAATCTTAAATTTATATCTATAAAGGATCTATATAACAAACAACAAATCATATCATTACAATAAAATATTTCATAATTTTGATTTTATTCACATCAATATTCTCCTGTTTCACTTTAAACTCTAAGATGATAGTAAAATGGGATTCAAACTTTGCAGGGATGTTATTTTTATAAAAGTAAAATCTTAAGTTTTGAATTTATCAATAATGAATATTTGTCCATAATTTTGGAATCTTATATGGAATCTTATATTTATATGTATAAAAGATATATATAATAAACAACAAATCATATCATTACACCAAAATATTTTATCATTTTGATTTTATTCACATTAAAATTTTCCTATATAAAATATATAATAACAAACAACAAATCATATTGCTGGCCCTTACCAAGTTTTGGGATAACTTGGGTCATTTTGATCTATTTTGGAACTGCGACAGTTAGTTAAAGAAGGACCGCCAAGTGAAGCGTCTCAATCCAATGTTGGCCCCCTATTAGGGTTTTTGGGTTAATGTAATGGGAAAGGGATGTCGGCCCGTGGGTTTACCCATGCTTAGGCCCACTTTTGTAATGTATAGATAGATGCTTAGGCTAGATAGAAGTAGCAACGCATCTATGGGATGTATGGAAGATGGCTTAGTGCTAATAATTAGATTTGTGTGATCGGAAGTAGATTGTAAATGCTTTGTGCATGATCCTAAGAAGCTTGCAAGGCTAAGTGCAAGTTGCTGTAAGAGGCTTTGTGCTGAAGTGTAAGGAAGAAGGATCTAGCGAGCTGCGCAAATCTTTTGTCCTTTGCAAAGAAGGGTTTTTGTGCTCTGTGATGTAACTGATGATTGAAGATACTAATAAAGAAGAAGAGTTGGTGGACGTAGCCCCAGGGTGGGGGTGAACCACGTAAATATGTGTGTAACGCTCTGTGCTTTGAGTCATTGTGTTTATCTCTGCTTATGCTATGTGCTTTTGATATATTCACTTATCCTTTGTGCTTCTTAGATACATATGATTGTTAGATCTGATGTATATGAGAGTGCTTAGTGCTGATCTGCAGGACCTAGTGTATTAATGTTGCTAAGTGTTGAGATACTGTAGATCTAAGTGACTATTGCGATGCTCTGTGCTATCTGCGAAGTAGAATAAGGGTTGGATATTAATGGTTGACTGATGCTAAGTGCGTTGTAAGTAGTATAATCACATATATGTGTCTCAGCTAAGGTTGAAGACACCTGAGTCTTGCAACCACCCCTGCCTCTACCTCAGGTGAGACTTCTTCTGCTTCACAAGTGTTTCCGAAAGGGCCTGTAGATAGGGTTTTGTTGGTGCGCTCTTGAGCATTGAAACTTGGATCTGCTCCTCTGTGCCAACAAATGGTTCTGTTGCCGAGACCTGAAAATGTGATTGCTGGGAATTGAGAAAGAAAATCTTCGTGCAAAGATTCAATCTAGAAACCATGGAAGCTCTATGCATAGATCTGTTTCCCTAGTGCACAGTGTCTTGATTGACCTGTGAATCTTTTTGCCAAGAAAGAAAGGTCAAATCTAAAGAGAAGAGGTCAAATCTTCAAGAAAAGAGGTTGATACTGAAGAAAAGAAGTCAGATCTGAACGCTTTGTGATCTAACAAAAGTACAAGTGGAAGCTCCTGAAGAAAAGAAGTCAGATTTGCAAGAAAGAGGTAGGATCTGTAAATTTTGTGCTCTGACCAAGGTAAGAAAGTTCTAGATCTGAAAGCTTTGTGCTTTGTAAAAGTAAGACTAGTAGAAATTTTTGTTTCTAAAAGCATGGATCTAGGTATTCTTGGTAGATTATGTCCTAGCTTGAAAACTAGGGCATTGTTAGATGAAAGAAGGTTTGATATGAATAGATCTAATAAGAATAGTGATAGATATGTTATACATATGCATAGAAAGAATATTTTGACTAACAAATGGATGTAGGATCCTAGAAATAATTTTTTGCACGCTAACTACCATGATCCTAGTGTGCAGTACAGAGGAGGCTAAGGATCATTTAAAAGAAAGAGAGGATTGACCCTATGCTACAGTTGCAGAAGACTGGGACATCTAGCTAAGGAATGCCCTGGTTGAAGACCTAGTTGTCTTTGTTGCAAAGGTCTAGATCACGAAGTATTGGATTGCCTTAGAATGATTTCTAAGCTTGAAAAAATGAATCTACATGAAGAAAACCCTAAAGCAGATCCAGAAATAGTAGAACCCCAGAAAGAATCAGAGAAGATGTTACTATAGATGAAAGACACCTTGAATGACTACCGACATGTTAGATTAGCAGAGATCTTTAAAGAAAAAGAATGCATTGAGGTAAGAATAAGAGACTTCGACATTGACTGTGTTTTGGATGAGGAAACACATGTGAATGTTATGACAAAAAAAACTTGGGAAGCTATAGGGAGGCCTACTATGACTCCATCTCTAGGAGGAATGGGGTTCTTAAGAGGAAAACTGGTAAACCTATGTGGAAGGCTCACTGAGATATCTATGAATGCCAATGGAACTTCGACAGAGGAAGATTTTGAGATTATCAAATTCATTGAGGACAACGCCCCGTTTACTATGTTACTTGGAAATCCTTGGATTGAAAGAGATCAAGCTAGAAAGAAGGAAGAAGAAAAAGTTTTAGAACAATAGAGACAAGAATTAAAAGACTTCATGACCAGAAGGATCACGTAGTTGATTGAAGAACATGAGAACAAATCGAAGCCATATCACACTAGGAACCCAGACGTCAAAGTTTTCAGAACGTCAGAGGACTCACATAAGACTGAAGTTTCTATCTCAGATAAATAAGAGATGGTATACCTGAACCCTAAGAAATATCCTCAACAACGCAAACTGACTATATCCAAGGAAAATAGGAATCAAAATGGGAAAAGAACTGTTAAGATGAAGTTCATTGGAAAGAAAGCTAGAAAGTTAAATAAGAAGAGGGCGAAATTGCAGGAGATTCCAGATGGAACATCGCAAAAAGAAACTTCGCAGAATTTGAGCTTCATCGAGATATTAGAATAGTGACATGGGTCACTTCGCCATGGCAAAGCAATATAGTCGTTGGACCGATATACCCGTTCGACATTTTCCTCAAACGAACAGAAAAGCATTAAAGGATCACCACCAGGTCGTTGGACAACACCAGAACGGATAGAACAGAGTTAACGGAGGCCCCATACCCATTGCAAGTCAACCGTTGCTGAGATTACCTATTTATCTCATCGCGCCATGGCCGAAGAACACTTTTTCCAAATGATAAATTGAAGCTCACATACTAGAAAGTGTCTACAGTGATCTTCACGTCCTTGTTATTCATTCCTGTGCAGTGCCCAAGATCATTGTGACCCCAATTATTTATTCTGTGCGCGTATTTTCGACGAACTCACCACAGTCGAAGAATCTGTCACATAAGTCATCCTTGATTTAATGACTGAGAGAGTCATGTCAGAAAGAGGAATGTCCACCGAAGTCCAAGCATCATTGACAAGAGGAGTAGCATCTTCTTCATTCACTGCCCGAGCAGGATCATCTCAACTGGTAGACAAGAAGTGTACTAAACATAGAGATGATTTGGCGAACGCTAAACTAATTCCGAGCATTTTTCCTGCTTACCTACCCCCTCTGTGTGGTGAAATCAACTGTGACAGTGTGCCTCGAGAATTCAAGTATGTTATGGTTACTGCATACCTGCGAAAAGTGGTGTGCATAGTTTGTGCCGATCAGGACAAGCTCGCAACGTTGAAGTTTAGCAACTTCAACCTCGGCGACAGGAAAGTCTACAGTATGTTCACTCCACACAAGTATTTAACGAAGATGAAGGGAAATAAATCGAAGATCGTCCCGCAGTCTTGGACCCAGAACCTCGCGTAGTCAACATTGTTGAATGTCATGAATATCCCACACTTTGGCAAACACCAAGAGGTGAATGTGTGCGTAAAGCTACTTCTTCCTTTCTGTCACGGAGGCTACTTGTGGTTGAAATGTTGTCTCATGGTGGATCCGACCTTGATTAATCGGATCACAAGACTCAGCATGTAAGGACCTGATCCACAGGAATTCTATCCTAGAAAGACCACCGACAGAGAACTAGTAGTGAAGATCAAAGAAACCTATGGCGATGTCGAGAAAGGAACGCGAGGCTACAAGGTAGCCTCTATTCAGAGTGGAGCAGTGTGCCTTATCTGTCAGCTGATCATAGGAAATCTAGTTCGCAAGAACTGGCCCACCCATGTAACTGGATTAGTCGTTGACCTCGCAAGGAAGTGCGTCGAGGGTCTGCAAATGAATTGGGCGAAGTACTTGGTGAATTAGCTTGAACTGGATTGCAAGGAAGCGCAAGACCAAGGGTATGAGTTCCATTTCAGTTGGCTTATCATACTAATCGCCTTCATAGCATGGGAGATGTCGGAGGGTGCCACTTTCCTAGAGACCAAGCCATTTGAACCTTTGGCTGCGAGGTTTAGTACCCTGTGGTACTCGACCAATATGAACAAGCAATGGCAGTCGAATGTCATCTTCCATGTATACTACAACCAACTGAAGATCACCATCCAGGCTACACCTCGCATTACCCCAAATACTCTCCACAGATTCAGGCCCTTAATGAAGTTCAACACGGATCGCCACATCATGTATATAATAGCGCGAGATGATGAACATAAGCAATAGTTGCAGTCTTATTACAAGTTAATTGAAGAAGACCTCAAAGAGATCACCAAGGATTGGTCAGTGGACATTCTCATTCTAGCGAACACCACATATTTTTCCGATGTTGATAGCCCAGAGACTGTACTGGACACACCGAGAGAAAGCAAAATGAAGAACCCTGAAGAGGTTCACGAAGTGGACAGTGCATCTGTAAGGACTACCTTTATCATACCAGACGAAGGAAGTGATGGCAAAGAGCTAGAAGGCACATAAATTCAACAAAAGAAAGGTGAAGTACCATCGCCTAGGGAGGAATAAGACTTGTCAAAGAAAAGGAAGGTCTCACCTCTAAAAGAATCCTCCCGAAAGAAGCCTAGGACCCCTGTGACCAAGATGCGAACTTCCATCACATTGGATGACTTTGATTTCATCATTGCAACATTGAATGATGCTTCAAAGGAGATAGTAGAGAATCTGGAGGTGAAGCAGGAGAAAATGCATAACCATATAAAGATTGAACTCCAAGGAGTTCAGCAGGCACTCCAGTTCATCCGCGCAGTACGCACCGTGCCTCTGACAGTATAGACAATAGAACTAGGAGATGAACCAGTCCGAATTCACCACATTGCTGACATGGTCGAACCTCGCCTTCGACAAGCTCAAGAAGACACAACACAAACCACCCAGGCTCTGACACAGGTACAGGGAGTACTTGTC
Source organism: Picea engelmannii (assembly GCA_009831015.1). Taxonomy (NCBI): domain Eukaryota; kingdom Viridiplantae; phylum Streptophyta; class Pinopsida; order Pinales; family Pinaceae; genus Picea; species Picea engelmannii. The sequence continues at coordinate 486,443 of ML792479.1, read as the reverse complement.
GAGCAACACAGTGATGTCGAAAGAGAAAAAATTGATCTTCAAGTACATTGGGATAAAGAGAAAGAAGAGCTACAACAAAGCAAAGAACAGTTGCTCGTAGAGAAACTTGAAGTAAAGGAACTAGTTGAGAGAGCACTCCACTCTGTGACCGTTATCGAAGTACCAGTTGAAGAGAGAGTTCCACAGAAGGTGGCCCATATTGAAGACGTTATACAGAAGCTGCAACAATGCATTATTGATCTAGAACTCCGTGTTGTGCCTGAGACCCCCCATGAGATAAGAGACCAGTGAGAAGCAACTACTCGGAGCACAGTTGACTGATTAAACGATCTTGCCTGGGAGTACAAGCAGCTCAGGAACCAGAGTACCAAAATCTACGAGAACCTTACAGAGAACCCAGAGTTACAAGCACTGGAGTCACAACTCCAAGAAGAAAAGAAGCATGCAGATACATTACAGACACAGCTGAAGGATCTATATGCAGTGGATAGAATAAAATTATCTCATGAACAATGCACAACTCAACAACAAATACATATGATCCAGAGCAAGGTCATGTAAGTAACTCAGCAACTCCAATCGGTGCAAGATAAGGCATGCATATTATTTGCTGAGATAGAAAGCCAGGAAGCAGAACTTAAGAAAGTTGTCATCACTTCAGAACAACACCTTGAAGGACCAGTAAATGACACAATGATCCTAGAATTCACCTACCAGGAGGCCACAGTGAAGCAGTAGGTCGAAGCAGCTCGAGCCAAGCTTGAGACCTTCGAAGCAGAATTGCGTAGACCAGAGTGACGCGGGATGAGTCATAGGAGAGTGTTGCGGGCATCTTGGCCCTTGACCAAGTTTTGGGATAACTTGGGTCATTTTGACCTATTTTGGAGCTGCGACAACTAGTCAAAGAAGGTCCACCAAGCGAAGCATCTCGGTCCACTTTTGGGCCCCTATTAGGGTTTTTGGGTTAATGTAATAGGAAAGGGATGTCATCCCATGGGTTTACCCATGCTTAGGACCACTTTTGCAATGTATAAATAGATGCTTAGGCTATATAGAAGTAGCAGCACATCTATGGGATGTATGGTAGATGGCTTAGTGCTAATAATTAGATTTGTGTGATCAAAAGTAGATTGTAAATTATTTGTGTATGATCCTAAGAAGCTTGCAAGGCTAGGTGCAAGTTGTTGTAAGAGGCTTTGTGTTGAAGTGTAAGGAAGAAGGATATAGCGAGCTACACAGATCATTTTTCCTTTGCAAAGAAGGGTTTTTGTGCTCTGTGCTATAACCGATGATTGAAGATACTAATAAAAAAGAAGAGCTAGTGAACGTAGCCCCAGGGTGGGGGTGAACCACATAAATTTGTGTGTAATGCTCTGTGCTTTGAGTCATCATGTTTATCTCTTCTTATGCTATGTGCTTTTGATATATTCACTTATGCTTTGTGCTTCTTAGATATATATGATTGTTAGATCTGATGTATATGAGAGTGCTTAGTGCTGATCTGTAGGACCTAGTGTATTACTGTTGCTAAGGGTTGAGATACTGTAGATCTAAGTGACTATTGTGATGCTTTGTGCTATCTGTGAATTAGAATAAGGGTTGGATATTAATGGTTGATTGATGTTAAGTGCATCATAAGTAGTATAATCACATATCTGTGTTTCAGCTAAGGTTGCAGACACCTAAGTCTTGCAACCACCCCTGCCTCTACCTCGGGTGAGACTTCATCTTCTTCGCAGGTGTTGCCAAAAGGGCCGGTAGTTAGGGTTTTGTTGGTGCTCTCTTGAGTGTTGAACCCTGGGTCTGCCCCTCTGTGCCAACACATATTATTAAATTATTTCATAATTTTGATTTTATTCACATTAATATTCTCCTATTACTTAGGATATTCATTTTAAACTCTAACATGATAGTAATATAAGATGGGATTTATAATTATGGATAGGGTTTTCTGAGCCACATACCCCTCTCTCTTTTGGTATCACTTTCTTTGTTTTTGGCTCTTAATTCCCTTTCTTGCATGCTGGTGATATTGCAAGGTGGCTTTGGTAGTTGTTGTGTGTCTTTTTTCTATGGTTTTTTTTTTCAATTGCAGATCCCTACCACAGTTTGTCAAATTTGGAGATTTGTTTTTCCTTCGCAGTCCCCGTTTTGGTGGTTTGAAGCGGGTGTGGAGATTTTCTCGTTTTAGATATGGTGTTTTCGCAGATTGACCCATCTTGTGCTGATCCAAGGTTGCTGGCATTTTTTTCCGTGTGGATATTTAGCTTTGCGACCATTTTTCGTCGTTGGTTTTCTCTATGGGTGGCCCTCTCCTTTGGTGATTTTTCTTGATGCATCCTTTTTTCTCCCTCTAAAGTTTCAGGATCGTTCAGGGTTAGATGCATACCCTTTGCTCTATGGGTTTGGTTGCAGTTTTTTGGGTGTCGAGTTTCAGATATTTTATAGTTAGGTTTTGGAGTTTTGGATCCTCTCTTTTTATAGAGATATGTATGTCAGTCTAATATGGTCCATCCTGCATCTGGGTTTACTTAGGAGTTCATCTTGTTTCTTTCTCTCGACATGTTTTTTTTGGGGGGGTCTACTCACACCAGGTTGCAGTTCCTCTCTTTGGTTGTGCTAGTATTTTCATGGTTTAATGTATGCCCAGATTATGGGGGAGCTTCATGTCACTTTGACCTGCTCGAACTAGTCACCAATGTTGGTTTGTTCAGGGTTTGATGTATGCTTAGTTGATGTGGGAGATTCATACCGCTCTAACCTGGTCCATCTAGTCACCATGGTTTTTTTCTTGGGATTGCTCTTCTGACATGCTTCTCTATGGTGGAATTTAGTGTGGTTCTATGGCCATATATTTCTTATTTCAGGGTTGTTGTGAGCTCCTTATACTGCATACTTTTATGTGTCTTATCAACCAACTTATTATCCTTTTCCGTATTTTATTTTCTAATCTATGTTTCCCATGTTTGGGTCATGCTTAAATCACCTACAAAATGTAATTTGCTTCTCATTTTATAGTGGGTTATGAGCCATGTTGATGCATGGTAGTAACAAACATGAATTTTCGCAAAGGTCTATGTGTCTAGACTTGTGAAAATCATCCAAAACCTTTTATCCTTGACTTTACTTTAATTAAAGGAATTATTAAATTAAAGTGCTTTTATTTAGTAAGTGTTAAGAACCAAAGATTGAATACAAAAGCACCACAACATATATACAAGAACAATATGCAAAATCTCATTTATTACTATCAAACCCTTGAGGTAGGGAAACACCGTACAATGGATCATATTATGGAAGGGATCCTCTCATGTTCACTTGCCTCTTTGAGGGGGCATCCTCCTATTGAACTACCACTCCAAATACAATAATTATCTTCATGTCCCATTACATTGCTTTAACCCCTTTATATAGTGCTGCCATCACCTAAGAACATTCTAGAGGAGGAATCTTGTAGAAGTAGAACCTTCTAAGAAGTCTTCTTACATTTATTATATCTAACTACCCATTTATTATATCTAACTACCATAGTGGGCCTTATTTAATAATATAGTGGAACTAGTCCACCTTACATTGAATGGCCTCTACTATTATCATTATGGGCCCTCTGCCCCCCCTCCCCCCCCACTACCTCTCTAGATACCTAACATTCCATCCCCCTTATGAAAGCGTTGTCCTCAACAGTTGATGTAAAACCATATACTAGGGTCCCATGGATAAGTGTGAACCATAGTGCTGAAGTAGACTAGAGAACCAGGGTCCCATGAATAAGTGTGAACCATAGTGATGAAGTAGACTAGAAAATCAGGGTCCCATTGAGAAATCAAAGCCACCATGTTGAAGTAGTCCAACCACTATTGTAAACCAGGGTCCCATGTCCAAGTTCTCATGTGAACTCTACATGGAAGATATCGACACCCAATTGAAAATGATGCTCCCAATATTGACACATATCATGTGGATCCAAATAAGAATATCGAGACACATAATGGGAAAGGGTCAATGCTGAATCTGGAAGGAAAAATACCATTGTAGAATATGCAGGTTGGACGCTGGTAATCATAACTAGAACCTGATGTGGGATATTGATGTTCTCTACAGAAGGTGGAGTAGAGTCATCAAATAAAATATGGAAGTGGTTTTCATCCTATAAATAACAACTATCCATATACCAATCATCGCAATCGGCCTCAAAATCATACTAAGAATATATTTATTTATTATATTCATCCTTGAGGTCCGCCATAAGAAATGTCTCCTTCATGGTATCCGACGAATCTTGAATACTATGAAAACTATCATTGAGGCTATTTGTGAGGCCATCTACAAAGTCATCAAATCTGTCAAACAATTGGGATTTGAATGCTTCAGTAATGTGTAGAAATTCTTTGAGGGTTTGAGAAGAAATAGCCATATGAGAACCCTATGAAAATTATGAACTCTGCATTCCCTCTGCTGTCACAAAAAAACCCAAAAAAATAGAACAATAAATTACTGCAGAAAATCACGGCATTTTCTGGAAAAACCCTGAAAAAATGCTGAATTTAAAATGCTCATAACTTCACTTCCCGGACTCCGTTTCGACTGATTTTGTTTTTTAAATTGGGTGACATTGTGAGAGGAAAATAGATATGATTTTTTTTGTAGAAAATTAGGCCTCCATTTTCTACATAAATAAAAAAAATTGCACTGTCGTCTGTAGAAAAAACCCTGAAAAATTGCAGATTTTAAAACTTCAATATCTTGACTTCCAGGATTTTGTTTCAGATGATTTTTTTTTTCAAATTGGGTGTTTTTATGAGAGGGACTTATATATACAACCTGTTTCTACAATTTTTTCATGGTGATATACTGAAAACTTCTATAATGTCAAGGCCCTCTTTTTTTCTTCTCCGAAAAAAAAATCTGCAAAAATAAAAAAACATTTGCCCACAATGTCTGTCAATGAAAGTTCCATGATACCAATGTTAAGAAACTAAATAGATGAATACAAAAGAACCACAACATATATATAAGAAAAATATTCAAAATCTCATTTATTACTATCAAACCCTTGAGGTAGGGCAACACTGTACAATGGATCCTATTATGGAAGGGATCCTCTCTTGTTCACTTGCCTCTTCGAGGGGGCATTCTCCTATTAAGCTACCACTCCAAATACAATAATTCTCTTCATGTCCCATTTCATTTATTAAACCCCTTTATATAGTTCTACCATCACCTAAAAACATTCTAGAGGAGGAATCTTCTAGAAGCAGAACCTTTTAAGAAGTCTTCTTACATTTATTATATCTAACTACCCATTTATTATATTTAACTACCATAGTGGACCTTATTTAATAATATAGTGGACCTATTCCACATTAAATTGAATGGTGTCCACTATTATCATTATGGGCCCTTTCCCACCCCCCCCCACTACCTCTCTAGCTACCTGATAGTAAGTTAATTTTTATTTAAAGAAATGCTTTAATTAGCATTAGTGAATTAAATAATAATTGTTGATCTAAAGTGAGGTGAGAATCAATCTCAACTGTCAATCACTTTGGATATCAGGGTCAGGTCACAACTCAATATTATAAAAGCAAGGCTAGGGTAAAGGATAAGACACTTTACACAGAGATAGAAAATACAAACTTTTACTAGTGTGGAGTCATTCAAGACTGTAGAAGCAAAGGAATTTTGCTTACACGTGATACACTTTACTTTGTCAAATTGATAGAGAGAGATTGATTTGAGATAGAGAGAGTTGGACCACGAAGGACTGTGATTCAAGGAGATCTTGGGGAGCTTGATGGCACTCTGATTGTCGCACTAAAGGCTGGTTGGATGTTGTTGTTGGAATCCAAACTCTGAAAGTGTTAGAGACCTATCCCCTCATGTAGGTAGAATAATATATTTCCATGTAATAAAGGTCAATATTAATAAGGCCTAGCAATACGAAAGAATAAGTCCAAAATAAGAAGACCTAATAGAAGCTTCTGCTTCTAGAAGGATCTTCCTCTAGATTGTTCTTTTGATAGACATATTTAGTATAAATAGGAGTCGAGGGTATGGGAAGTTTTGTCTTGGATATTATTGCAATAGAGTTGTACTCTATTGGAGGTTGTCCTCTCGGAGAGGCAAGGGAACATTGCTCTAAGTAATCAAAGTGCTCTTTCTGGTGTTATTCAGGTATTATTTTGGTATTATTGTGGTTTTTGTCTTGTTATATCATTGTTTATCTTCCATTTCTAGCTAATTATTTATGTTTTGCATACTATTTTATATCTGGAATATTACAAGTGGTATCAGAGCACCTTCCTGTTAGTAGAAATACTAACAGTTAATTTGTTGTTGTCATAGCCACCACTACATCTATCATTTTGCATCTTATATTAGCCTACTAACCATCTAAGTCATCCTAGAATTTGTATAAGACAAGGTATTATCAATACGTGTTAAAGTGTATGTTTAATTTCCTTTCTAGAGTGTAAATTCTGAAGTTGTTACTATTGTCATAGCTATTGTTACAACCATCGTTGAAGCCCCTAACAACTCTAAAATCATCCATAAAATGATTGGGCATTTGTACTAAGAAAACCATAATAATTGGATATTGAAGTAGTGTCTTATTGCTTTATTATAGTACTTTTCTGAAATGGTTTCCATTGTTGTCATCATCATTAATTAATGTTGTTATAAATGTTTGGACAACCATTTAATTCATTTATTGACTTGTGTTTATCTTGAAAAGTGTGAGTGACAAAGCATTATCAAGTTTGCAAGACTCTTGTATCTCTTCCTTGTCATCATAACTTGCACCTTTCAAGATACATTACTACTACTATAATCTCAATTTTAATGTATAGTAACTTGTTCAGGCAACACATAATTTGTTTAAGAAGTCATTGATTATAATTTTTTCTACCAACATTTGATGTTTCATTGGTAAAGGGAAGGTACAAACCTATTTTCATTTCCCCTTGTCCCTTTAAACTTCACCAAGTGAATTCTTCTACTAAGTGACCTAGAGAGAGGGGTGGGTCTTCACCATATTTTTTTCCCCTTCATCAAGCAACTAGGTCCTAGGACATCTCCCTTGGAGTGAGGATTTCCTCCTCCTAAAGAGAAAGAGGTACCCTATTGGGGTGAAAATGATAGGGTTACCTTCATGTTACATCAATATAGGCCTACTTTCCTTTAGGCTTTGGGAAAGTATATATTGCGTGATAACAATACATATGTCATCCACTCACTGAAGCATTACAAGAGGAGCACTAGTTCAGGGGGAGCTACAGAAAGAGAAGAGGGTAGTTGGTTGTAGAAAAAATAATAAATATTACAGTGTAAGGGGGAGAAAATCCCTTTTACATTGACGTCAAATGGGGAGAGTACAAAGAAAGGGGGATATTTACAGAGATGTGCCAGAAGAAGAGGAGTAGCACTAAAATAAATAAGTGTTTCCATCAATGACAAAGGGAGTGCTTTTTGGAAATTGTGTTGTCATTGATGTCAGAGGTAGATATGACTATGACAATTATCAATGTCATTAATGTCAAGGATAGAGGGAGATTATTAATTTCTCTACAAATTGATAAGCTTTTTTCATTGAAGTTAAAAAAAAAAAAAACAAGGAAATCAAACTAGACATAGGATGCCCTTGTGCATTGATGAGCCTTTGTGCATGAAGATGACTATGTGTTGTTGATTCTCTATTGAATGTGAAGTGACTCTGTGTAAAATAGATTTGGGTATGCATAAGAATAACAAATAATTTGAGCAGTGGAAAGATGGATGAATCCCATTGTAGATCTGAACAACAATGAAGAAGCCAAATTTTAAGTCTAAGGGCACAAAGGAATCTTAGGCATGCACTAGCTGAGCATGGAAAAGAAATATATCGGTGGCCCATTTGAAAAATTGAAGAAAATGATATATCCCACATTCATTGGGAAAATCATGTTTCAAGGGTTATAATGAAAAGGTGTTATCAATTTGTTTCAATGAAAATGGGCAAGCCACGAAACCCTATGCACAAAGTTAAATTTTTCATGGAAAATGTTGGACCCATGATTGGATAAATCATGATTGTCTATATTTGGAGATCAATGGTTAAGATCAAGGGATTGGGGCCCAATACTAGGTGGGAGAGCTCAAATGCCACATCAATTCCATGTGTTCAATAAGACAAGTGCCACATTAGAGGGAGTCCACGTTAGTACCACACCAGTGCCATAATAGGAAGCTTTGCAGATGCCACGTGCCAGGAACATATCGATCCAACATCATCTAGTATACATGTAGAAGAGGTCCACACTAAAGCCACCTCATCTTCAACATCAAAAAAATGGATCAGATCAATTGGATTCGAGTGTATGTATAGAATAATAAATCATGATAGTTGATCATCGGAGATCAATGACTAAGATAAAAGGATCGCGACCCATAGTGATATTTCAAAAAAAAACTAAGTTAAAAAAAAAAAAATCAACGACTAAGATAAAAGAATCGCTTAGACAAAGATGCATCGCCAAGTGATATTAACTATGAGAAATTGTCTAAGTATGAAGAATTGATCGAATGAATGAGGTCACGGTCATAGAAAAGTGAGTCGAGAAAATTACATAGAGCCGCGAACCATGGTGATATATCAACAAATGACTAAGTATCAAGAATATTCGATTGGAAGGATATGCATCATGGAGGGTGGTGAACTTCCAAAAAATTTTAAGTATGAGGAATTGATTGGACGGATGGGGTCATGGATATGGACAAGTGAATCGGGAAAATTCTTTAGACCTGTGGTGAAATGCTTAGAAAAGTTTCTAAGTATAGGTGAAAAATAAGTGCGAGGGAAGGAAAAGGTGTACTTTAGAGGATGTGGAAGTATGTATAGAAAAAAATATGAAGTAAACCATCAAGTTGACAGATCGACGACCGATAATGAATCAAATTCCAGATCGAATAGTCAGTGTTGATGGCTGGTGAATGAGAGAAATGGTTGAGATTCAATTGAGAAGACGATTGGATGATGACTCTGCATTATGGTTGCATGGTGTAGTTTGATAGATGGTAAATAGACCAATGATCAATATTAAATTTGAAGGAATGATCATATGATTATCGAGACATGAGGCTCATTTAGTTCGCCAGTGATCTGGATTGTTTTTGGCACAAAATGAGAGCGGAGATATAATAAAGAAATGCACAGAGATATCGTAGATATTCAATAATATAACAAAAATGTATCATAGATGCAACCATAAACACAGATATATAGTAATACCTGATTTCTATTAATGAAAGAAATGCACAAAGACTGTAAAAATACAGAGTGAAAGACTCGTTAGAATGGTGGCAACTTATCTCTAAGAAGAGATCTGACGGCTACGCACATTCACAAGAATATGATTACAATGAGGCTCTGAAGGCATTTTTACAATAAACAGGAATGCCAAAAACTCTAGACATCCAAAACCTAACCCGAGGAGATGAAGCGCCAAAAGTCACGTGGGCCCCGTTTGGGTAAGTTAGTACATCAACTTTCGAGGGTCGTAACTTTTGCATACGATCTCTGTTTTAAGCGCATGATAGCTCATTGCAAAGGTATCGTCGAGGAGATTCATTTTGGAGGAAATATTGTAGGAACTACCATATTTTCCCTCATTTTCCAAAAAACATCGTTTAGGGCCTCAAAATGACCCCAGAACTTAAAAACTACTAAAAATAGTAAATTACCAAAATTGCTAGAAAACTATTTTGAGCTAGTTGGAAAAGGTGGGTGGCCACCGATATCCACATGGATCAATCATCCCTCCTTAGGAAGAAATGGTCTCCATTGCGTTGAGTACCTAGGGGAGAGAAAAAAATGTTTGCTGAATCTGAATCTTGGTGAGTTGCTTGCCTTGCTGGAGACGTCACACTGCTCAGTTTGTGGAAGTATGTCACGAACCTATTGAGACTGAGGTTGTTCAACAAGTTGAGCTACATGAGAGGATGGTGTGCAGAAGGAATCTGTGCTCTTTGTTGCAACCTTTCCGACATGTTTCTGTTGGATAGAAGGTGCTTGGGGAGAGGCTGTAGTGGTTACAGTGTCCTTCTATTCCCATTTTGAACAAATTGTGAAGAAGATGAATTTTGAAGTATGAGATACTACCTTGCGGCACTGTTTAGGTGGAACAATAGTCAGAAATACCTCTGGTATTCTTTAGAGATGACCCCCTAGAGAAACAATGACATTGCGGGGTCGAGACTCATAAACAACATGGTGTCTCCACATATATGTCTAGCCCAAGAGAACATCACAGAAATCCAGTGGGGAAACATCACATAATACCTCATCCTTGAAGGGCTGGATGTCGTATGACAATCAAAACTGTTGGCTAACACAAAGACATTGTCCTTGGTGAAGCCACCCGATGTTGTATGGTTGTGGGTGTGGTGTTGTCGACAATCCCAACTGTTTGATGACCTCTGCTGAGATGAGGTTCTTCTGGCTTCTGCTATCAACAATAAAATGTAGTGGAGTCCCCTTCACCCACATCTGTGAATGAAAAAGATGCTCCCCCTCTTCAGGATCTGTTGGCTCTTCTGGTTGAATTGTTGTGGTTGTGACAATAGAAGTGGGATTTATGTCAATGATCTATACTTTACACATATTTTTAGAATCAGATTATGAATTAGGGTTTGGATCCTTGTCTTTGATCTCAACCACTAATGACTGTTTTGAGTGACTGATGTTGTGACAGGGGATTTTGTGGAAATCACACCATTTTTCGGTGTCCTTCTTTGTCTTCTCGTGACCATTCTTTTCCTGTGGCTTGGAATGGTTTTCCGGAGACTGTTTGTTAGGGTCATCTTTGTCATACTTTGGTTGTTGCGGATTTGCAGACCCGAACTCCCGTTTGTTCCAGTGCTTAAATTTCTACTTGATTTTAAAAACATATCGATAAGTAGCACCGAGTGATGAGATGTCCAGAAAATCCATTTCAGTTTGGATATATCTGTGTAGAGCCCCACGGTATTTCAGAACCAAATGTCATTTGGATTATTTGATACCCATCTTGGTGCACAAGGTATGGAAGGTATTGGTGAACTTCGGAACTGCTTGGCCCCTCTCTTGCCACAGTGTGGCCCATCTCATGTATTGGTCCTCATAGTTGCCAACAGGGTAATACTGTTCCTTTACCGCATCCACAAAAGAATCCTAAGTGGGATCGGCCCCATATATTCCAAACTCCTATGTGGAACTTTTCTCCCAGTAAGTTTCACACCAATGTTTGACATGGGGGAGATATTTAAGGAGTGCAAAGGTGATCTTTTCCCTGTCAAAAAAATTATGAACAGAGAAATAACCTTCTAACAGATTTAACCATTTGTCTAGGGAATCCGCATCTATCTGACATTCAAATACGTAAATATCAAAATTAACCTATACCTTGAAAGGAGAGGTGATTCCAAAGTGGTTTTTCGATGAAGATGCACCTATTTCTATCGGCATGCATTGAAGGATGTGGGAAAAATTCTCCGTCATTTCGTCCCTCTGTCGCGTGAGAGCTTGCTCAAGCAACAGATTGATAGAATTGTCTTCTCCATCTTTTTTCTTTTCTTCTGCCATGGAAGGTTTCTTGGGTGTGAGAGAGCAATTGTATTCAAGAGATACAAGCTTGAGACCCAAATTGCTATTCTCGGGCCTCGTTGGGGACATGCACTGAAAAAATGATCAAGAGCAGCCTACTCTGATACCACTGATCCAGATTATTTTTGGCATGAAATGAGAGTGGAGATATAATAAAGAAATGCACATATATATCACAGATATTAAATAATATAATAGAAGTGTATCAGATATACAACCATAAACACAAATATACAGTAATACACGATTTCTATCAATGAAAGAAATGTACAGAGACTTGTTGACAGGCGAAATCGACCGTCCATCAACTGAGAGAGTGGAACCGGTCTGGGGTTGTCTAAATAACCCAAGCCGTTTGGAATGGACCACCCTGACGATTTTAACGGCTCTGTTGACCGCTCTAAGGTCTTTTAAGAAAACCAAAGAGAAAACTAATCTAAACTAACTAATCTATCTAAAACAAATAAAACTAACTAAAACTAACTAAAACAAACTAACTAAAACTAAATAAAAGAAACTAAACTAACTAATAATAAAAACAAACTAATATACTAATCTAATTAAAACAAACTACTAAATTAAACTAAAACTAAATATAACTATTCTAACTATTACATACAATCTACTAATTACTATTATAATAACTCAAATCAACTATCTAATTATCAGCTGTAATATTACTTATTCACAAATGTACACTATAAACAACCAACAGATTTAATTAAAACCTGCAAAACTCATGTGTTTTCTGCCCTAAGACAGCCAAGGATCTCTTTTTGATTTTTTATATTTTATGAAAAAGAAATAAATATTACTGAAATTAAACAATCTAATATATTTACTGAAATTAAACAATCTAATATAAATCTGATTAAGCTTATATCTGAATTAAACTACTTAATGAAAACAATAAACAATAGACAAATTGACCTGGGAACGCTCCAAGTCTGCCCTGTGTATGATGACTTCTAAGCTGGTCGGAGGAGGGAAACTCACATCGGTTAGCCCATAAGCTTTTCGTAAACGATTGGGTGCGCTGCTCCTTGAAGTGTTTTACAGGACAAATAAGACATAAAAGAAAATCATAACAATCTTATGATTATAAATTCATGCAATAAGGGAAACCTGTTATGTGAAAACTTATATATAACAATTCAATTTATGAAGAAGATAAACCTGTCATTCACAAACTGAATTAACAATTGTTATGTCTCTTATCTGTTTGGAAGAGATAAGATATGGATAACAGTGATTGAAATTATATCATTTGCACATGATTTAGATAGCTAAATTAGTCATAAACCATAAACAAATTGATATACACAACATGAAAGAATATGTTGATATATTGAGAACCTAAAGCTGTGACAAAACACCAAATTCTGCTTCAATTTGTATTAGAACTCCATATCCTTGTTCTCCCATGAATGAGGATGATGATTATTACAAAAATCATAAGTATATATAGGTCTCTTCACAAGGTAAAACTTCCTTGTGGATAATATCAAATTGTTTTACATAATCTGGGAGATATCCCAAAATCACCTAAACTAAGAAAATAAAATGCAAGAGAAATCTTTGAAATATCCCCTAATTGCTCATCAACTCAATTGCAATTTCGAATTTACCTGCAATAGAACATAATTATCAAATTAGAGAGATATTTTAGTAACAAAACACTAAAAAAAATTGATCCTACAGACTTAGCTACATAATCATCTGATTCTGTAGCTAGTCTAAAATAGTATACAAGACTAGATAGCAATCAAATGAAATCTTTTCAAAAGAATCAAATCCATTTAATTTTCTTTCAATAAATATCCAAAACGAATCACTATGATTCCAATGAGTTTATCATCTAAACTAACAAAATCGAAAAGGATGCAATCGGAACAGGGTAAGGATGCTCTGTTTTTTTTTATTTTCCATACAATAAGGTCAAACCATAACAGGACTGTTTCATAACAAATGAAATCAATGGTGAACCGAATCGTATAAGATACGATGCAATCACAATCCATACAATCATAATCAAACAAAATCATAACCGATTTGTTACGGCTGTAACAGTGTTCATAGGATTCATATCATTTTAATCAAATGCCAACAAGGAAAGGCTGTTACGATTATTATCAAAATGAAACATGCATAACAACATCATCAAACTTCGCCATAGATTTCGATCGTAGAGTGTTACACAGTCAACAAACAGGATCACAATAACGATCACAACCATGACAAATCGACAAAGGTGATAATCGTAAACTGGGCAATCAATCGAATCGAATCATGACTGAGTCAAATATAGAAACAAATCATAATCCTGGCATGATCATTTTCGTTCAACAAATCAAATTTAAACAATACATTTGTTGCAATATGAAACGAGTTGATAGCGCGGTCAAACGATGTGAATCGAACAGTTGTAATTTGGTTTTACATTAACAGAATGATATTCAAATTGAGCAAATCAGACACGGAATATAACATTATAACAGTTATGCCAACTATATCGTATTGAATATAACCAATTCGAATCGAAACATTGACTATGTTCATAATTGGAATACCAGAAATAACCCGTGTTTAGTAAAGATATTAACAACTTCAATAAGCAACAAAATATTCAATTGAAGCTAAATTAAAACAATCAAATCTATCCCACGATCAATCGAATCAAAGCCAAATCCAATCGAAACTTAAAACAATAACGAAATTCGATTTACCAAAACAAAATTATATACAATAATGCATGCTTATGTGACAAAGAAAATCCACGGTGTAAACAGAGCTGTGGGTTTATCATATAAACAGGTGATAATCATACCAGTGAGGTGGCTCGAGCTATGCCGGCTTTGAATTAACAACCGCTGTAGCCGACTCCACGTTCTTAAACAAAATTGAACCTGTTGTTCGTTGTTTCTTATCAGTGGATGGCATCTTTGCCTTTTGATTGGTGAGCGTTGCAACTTGATCCTCAAGAGCACGAATTCTGGAATGTAGCATTGGCACATCGAGGTAATACCTTTCTAACCATGCGCCACACTGATCACATGGTGGAGCAGCTGATTCGGATAGAGCAGGAGGGGGTTTTTGCGAGTCACCGAGGGTTTCACAAGGCATTTTGATGCTGGGAAAATTAGGATCACTTTGCAAGAAAGGTGGTAGGCTTTTGACAAAATCGTATGAGGGTTTGTCACACAGACCTTCAGAATAGGGATACTCACTTGCCAAATAACGTTCAACCTCTGAGTTAGAATATTCACTCACCATGATAGGGTCAGGGTTGACAGAAACTTTTGGTTTGTTTCTTTCCATGCGAGATATTAACCGGGCATTCTTCTTTCCTCTGGAATTCGTAAGAGGTTTGGCCTTAGGCCTTTTAGCCGCGGGTTTAACATTTTCCACATCCTGGGTGACAGAATTGGGTAGGTCAATAGGTGAGTCGGGTAGGGTTTTAGGTAACAGAGCACTGCAAGGCACAGGGGGTACTGGCTTACTCTCGCTCACCACAGGTTTGTCAACCTGTGGTGAGCTAGAATCATCAAAATTATTTCGTTTGAGAAACTCATTCCAACAGTCTCGGCGTAACCCCAAATGACAAACCACAAACATTTTAATCAACCCAAAATGGAATAGGTTGTTATCGGCATGGTTCCTCTTATATCTTTTAGACATTTTAAACAGACTCCTATGCAAGTAGTAAGGCATATTAAGCTCATAGCCCATAAAAACCATAAGTAGCCGAAGGTGGTACAAGAAAACGAAACCATACCTGCCCTCACAGGTGATGAATTGTTTGTTTATCATCAATAGGTCATTCCAGCATTGCTTTAGCGTATTCATGGGCAAACCTTTGTCACAGGAGTTCACTCTTCGTGACTGGAAGAGAAATTTCCATGGGACATCTTCCACTTTGCAATTTTTTGACCATATTTGTCCGACAGCAGGCAAACCGGTAGCTAAACTGAGAAATTGCTCATCAATTTCTAACTGCACATCCCCAACCTTGGCTCGACAGGCATCCAAGGTTAGTGCAAATTGTCGTGCCACGCTAGGGTTATAGCCATCAAACTTTCGTATGAACGGGAGCCATCTGAATTCTTCAAGGTCACTATAAGCACCATTGAACATCAACAAAGCTTGGCAACCATTGGGCTCAACCCTTACGACTGGAGCCATGGCGCGGGCGCATGGTAGGGTTCGGATAAACACACAGGAGCAAAATCACTTAGGCCAAAAGATGGGAATGATGAAAGAGGAGGCAAATAAATATGCGCGTGCGAAGGTGGTGGGGTAGTTCACCGCCATGCAAAACATTAATGGTAGAGTACAACGCTGTTCCATCAATCATGAACCAAAATATTCGGCCATCCCAAGATTTAAACGGTGAATGATAATATACCAATGCGCCAATGCATTGTTTGAAACCATGAATGTTCAAACCATTAAATCAAAACCCAAAGTTTAATAAGAACCATTGTAATAATTCGAACCAATTGTCATTCAATCAAAAATCAAACTCATATGTTACCCATGTGCTTGTTGCATAATCAAAGTTTATAAAACATGATAAGAGATTTCATAAAATCGATAAGCCAAGAGCTTACAATAGTAAGGATCACATTATATAAAAACCAAAATCAACCATGACCCCTATATAATCAAGTATAATTCATAAATTAACCTGCTCAATGCCTTATCAATTAAATAAAAGTCAAGTTGCGCAATCAAAGTAAGAATGTCATAGTTTGAAAAAATCTCTTCAGCCACATAATAATAAACCAAAGGTAAGTGCCTTTCAGAATATCAATGAGAAGCTCACGACAGTTCAAATAACGATGGAGGAGTTTTCATGCTTTCATTCGTGAAAAATAAATCGAAACCAATTTGCAAACGTCACATGAAATGAAAATATCGTTAATCTGCAAAATGCGATGAAAATTTGAAGTTCAGGAGACATAGGTGTAGGCAGCTTTTAAGGCAATAGAAAAAATTGAATTGGCTGCCAACAATGGAGACACACTGGGAGAAGCAGTTATCTCTATCGAAAGAAACAAATTCAGATTAGGACAGAAGAGAAAAATTCAACTCGAAACAACCACCAGAAAATCGCACAAACATCATCATTTACTATCTTTTCCAGCGATGTTTTAAAAGATGAAAACTAATAACAGTCTTAAGATCAACAAGTCACGATATTAATGATAAAATCTTTGATACTGTTGGCATGGCCAATGCTACTAGGAGGCGTCCCTAGCCTCGATAGGGTTTCCAATTAACCCACTCGGACATCCGCATCCTGTCAAGAAGTTCTAGATCAGGGTAAAGGACATTAGAGAGGGTTTTCATAATTTTTTACAGATTTTTGTGTACCTGACATTGCTTCGCTGCCAGCAGGCCTGTTCAGTACCCTGGAGAAGTTTTCTTGGCGCCATGCTTGCATTTACCCGCTGCCAGTAGACCTGTTCAGTATCCCGGAGGGTTTACAAACACTTCCCACAGCTCTTATTTTATTTTTATTTTTTTTCTTTTGTAGATAGCTGAGCGGGGTGACGCTGAAAAATATTAATTATTTTATCATCTCTTTTAGACCTCATCAGAAATTTTTGATACTGTCCTTTATTCAGCTCCAGAAATATTTTATTTCTAAAACAACTTACTATGATAGGGAGACATCCTTTTGAGTCATTCCTTTATTTAAAAGGGACAGCATAAAAAGATTAAAGATGATCGTGACAAACTTTGCTCAGAGATTGAAATTAGAAAACTTCTTTCAAACAACAAAATTTTCCAACATAAATATCAGTTTTTAGAAATATATCACTGATGCTCGTACAACCTTTCAGGAGTGATTTCAGCGAAGAAAATTTCCTATGGTCTTGGTCCGAATGGCTCAGTGCACAGGTATGCATATGTTTCAAAAACAACACAAAAAAACTGATCAATCCAAATCAAAACCAAAAAACGAAAACAAAGGCGAATAAAAACAAAAGGAAATATTTACATAATATACAAAGGTAGTAATCAAGCAAAGTATCTTTTTAGGGCTTGGCCATTCACCGGATAGGTGTCAAGCTGCCCTTCAATATTCTGCAATCGAAAGGAACTAGGACCCAACTTTTCAGCAATAAAAAATGGCCCAAGCCACAAATTTTGAAACTTGGTGTGCTCACCCTTTCCTTCGTGTGGTTCGTCCCACTTTAAGACGAGATCACCTACTTCAAAATTCCTATCAGAAGCAGAATTAGAATCGAACCAGCTTTTAATCAGTTGTTGATTTTGATCTAGTTTACGCTTAGCTTGGGTTCTTACTTCTTCTAACTTCATCAAAGCGTTAATACGGCTCTCTAAAGGAGGACAATCTTCTTCTTGAACTTTTTGTGACAATTGGAGTGAAGGAAGAAGAATGTGAGGTGGCAGAATGGCTTCTCTGCCATAAACGAGAAAAAAGGGGGAGTTACCTATAGCAGCTTTGGGTGTTACCCTATCAGCCCACAGCACATTAAGCAGTGCATTGTGCCAGTTTTTGTGATTTTCAGCCAGGGTTCTCTTGATAATTTTGATCAAGTTCTTGTTTATTGATTCTGCTAAGCCGTTGCCCTGGGGGTAGTAACTAGCAGAATACTTCAGCTTTATTCCCTTCTCTAAGGTGAACTCACTCATCTCAAGAGAAGAAAAGTATGAAGCATTATCGAAGACTAGACAATCAGGGATACCGAAACAAGTGATGATATTCGAGTTTAGAAAAGCGATCACCTGACTTGTGTTAACAATTCTTAGCGTGGCGGCTTCAGACCATCGATTAAAGAAATCAGTGGCTGTCACAATATACTTGTGTTGTTGTGAGGATGGAGGGTTAATAGGACCAATGATATCAAGGCCCCATTGTTGGAAAGGAGAATCGACTGTAACGGGTTGCAAGGGGAAGGCTGGTTTTTGCAATCGCCCTAATGCTTTCTGACAAATGATACATTTACGGCACAAGGCATGGGCGTCTCTAAAAAGTGTCGGCTAGTAATAACCGACTCTTAGAACCTTATGAGAAGTGGTGCCACCACCGAAGTGACCACCAGCTTCTCCTGCATGCAACTCAAGAAAGACTTTCTCTGCTTCATCTTTTTCAAGACAACGCATCAGTACGCCATCAAAATTCTGACGAAACAGTATATCGTTAACTAGATGAAAAGAGGCAGACTTTAGTCTCAATGCTCTTCTTTTGGTAGGGTCAAGGTGACGGGGTGCTGATCCATGTTGAAGACAGTGTCTAATATCGTCGTACCAAGGACTTACGAGGTTTTGTGCACAACACATCAAACTCTGATCACGTTGTTCTAGGTTTGACGTATCGCTATCTTCTTGCTGTTCGGTTTCTAAATCAACTACCAACTTACACAACCCTTGGCCTCTCACGATCTGTGCTGGGGTGATTTCTAAGTCATACTCCTGCAAGGAGGTGACCCAGTTGGCTCTTTTCTCTTCTGACTCCTTTTGCACTAACAAGTTCCTAACAGCAGGGTAGGGGACAATGACCTTCGTCCTTGACTTCAAAAGATAGGACTAGAAATGCTTAACTGCCTTGAAGACAGTGTAGGCTTGTCGATCGATCGCTGGGTAGTTAAGCTCAACACCTTTGAAAGCAGAGCTCATAAAGGCGATGGGTACTTCGTTGTTCTCGGGGTTCTTCTGAGTTAGGACTGTGGCATAGGAACGATCAGAGGAAAAAGTATAGAGTGTAAAGTCTTGAGAGAAATCGGGGCTCATGAGAGACGGAGCATCTATTATGGCCTTCTTTATAGCATTGAAAGCTTGGTTTTCTGTGGATCCCCAGTGATATTGGGTTTCTTTCTTAATCAGGTTCAGGAGAGGCCTGACCATTTTGGAGAAACTGGGGACAAATCTTCTCACGAAATTAATCTGGCCTAGGAAAGACTGCATGGATTTTTTGGAGGTAGGTGGGGGAAGTTTAGCGATGACTTGGGTCCTATCGGGATCAATAATCATTCCATCACTAGACACAATGAATCCTAGTAATTTATCCTGTTCTACTGCAAAGATGGACTTCTTGGGGTTCAAGGAGATGCCATATTTACGACATCGTAGCAGAACGGCTCGTAAGTGAGCTAGATGATCGTCTTTGTTTTTAGAATAAACGGTCACATCATCTAAGTAGACTACTACGAAATGATTGATTAAGCCTCTAAAATCAATGTCCATTGCTCTCTAAAAGGTAGCACTGGCATTAATCAATCCAAAAGGCATTTTGCGATAAGCATAAGTTCCCCACGGGGTACGGAAGGTAGTTTTTAGTTGGTCTGGAAGAGACATCAAGACTTGGTTGTATCCAGAGAAACCATCCAGTAAGGATAGCCTCTCGGAACCAGATACTTGTTGAAGGATCTGTTCCATGGGAGGGAGAGGATAATTATCTTTGTCAGACGCTTTGTTGAGGTTTCGGAAATCGACACAAAGTCGAATTTCCCCATTTTTCTTCCACACTGAGATGAGGTTGGACACCCATTGAGTGTGTCTAACAAAAAAAATTATTTTAGCACTCAGGAGTTTATTCAATTCTTTTTGTACAGTCGGCTCTAGTTTAGGATGCATTTTCCTCAGTTTCTGTTGGAAGGGTAAGGTTTGGGGCTTCATCGGAATGACATGTTGTATAATATTAGGATCGAATGTTTTAAGATCATTGTAAGTCCATGCGAAGACATCCTTGAATTCTTTAAATAATTTAACAAAAGAAGTTTTTTCTTGTCTAGAACATCCCAAGCCTAAGTTGATACACTGAGGATTTTCACTAGTCCCTAAATCGACTTTTTCATAAGACAATGAGGAACTGTTGGTTTTACAATTGACCGTCTTTTTAAATTTGTCTTCAAAATCATAAAACTTTTTTAGTCTAACAACTCATTTGGGTATGAGATTTACCATGTCCGATAGAGCTTCTGGAGATTTCGGATTAGGTATTACCGTAAAGTCGTGCAAATTGTCATCATGTGTTTGTTCATCTATCACTGCGCCTTGGAAGGTTTCTTCCATGTGCAGAAAGTTAATGATTTGCTGATCATCATCAAATACTCTCCAATTTGTGATATTGTCAGGAATAGATGGTCGAAACAATAGCTCCACGGAGAATGCGTTCGGGGATAAGCCTTCTGCAGGAAGAAGTTTAGAGGCAACATTAGCTAGTAGATCTGCTTCAGAGTTATTTAATCTAGCGATGGAATTTATATTAAAATCAGAAAATTTGTTCATTAAACTCCATACCTCAGACTGGTAACATTTGAGATGCGGGGAAAGACAATGTATAGAATTTCTCACCTGCCTGACCACTATCTCAGAGTCGACGAATACAACCAGATTTTGAATGCGCATGTCTAAGTATTTTCTGAGACCTTGCAATAAAGCCTCATATTCTGCAATATTGTTAGTGCATTCAAATTCTAGCCTACAAGCCAATAATGTTTTGTTACCTCCTGGATCGATAATGATGCAGCATGCACCAGCTCCTTCTTTAGACTTGGAACCATCAAAGTATAAAGACCAAATTTGATTTTCATCAGGCTCACAGGATTGTTGGATAGAAGCTGTTGGTTGCGCACATGCTTTGATCTCGGAATGTTGTTGAGGATTGTTGATAGGTGAAGCTTCAGCCGTGAAATTTCCGAAGAAGGTGTCCATTCCTTGGACTTCAGGTGAATCAACCGGAGTTGTATATGGTTCATTGGGGTCATTCAAGTCTGTTACCGTGAACTTGAGGTAACGCTCACGATTCACCCTGATCTTGTTGGGATTACCTTTTTCTGGAAGCCATAAGTGAGACCAGTCCATCACGAAGTAACCATGTAGCTGCTCCGACCAGTCCCTGCTCAAAAATAGACCATACACTTCTGGAATATCTACCACAATTATATCAATAACCTGATGAACCTTTGGGTTAGACGATAATCTAATCAATACATTTTTCAGTTCGCCTATAACTTTAACATCTATTCGATCAAGTTGTATGATTTTCAAAGAAGATGGTTCTACTTTGGCATTAATCTTATGGAAAACTGACCAAGGCATCACATTTGATGATGCTCCTGAGTCAACCATACAATTATGCACATTTCTGTTGAAGATTTCGAAAGTTAAAAGAAAAGGAGGTACATTCTTGCGGGTACTTAGAGTTGTATCTTGTGGTTTCTTACTCGCGGTTTCTAATGCTACTTTATCTACATTACTTGGGTTATTTACATTATTTACATTATTTACAGGAGGTACAGGAAGGCTTCCTTTATCTTGAGGATCAGGATTATTTTTCGTGGAAGTCTTCTGCGGAGCTTTGCTTTGCACAACCTTATTACCATTTGAATTACCATTCTTGCCAT
>ML792479.1:444033-462409 GCA_009831015.1 Picea engelmannii | reverse complement strand
AATCATCTGATTCTGTAGCTAGTCTAAAATAGTATACAAGACTAGATAGCAATCAAATGAAATCTTTTCAAAAGAATCAAATCCATTTAATTTTCTTTCAATAAATATCCAAAACGAATCACTATGATTCCAATGAGTTTATCATCTAAACTAACAAAATCGAAAAGGATGCAATCGGAACAGGGTAAGGATGCTCTGTTTTTTTTTATTTTCCATACAATAAGGTCAAACCATAACAGGACTGTTTCATAACAAATGAAATCAATGGTGAACCGAATCGTATAAGATACGATGCAATCACAATCCATACAATCATAATCAAACAAAATCATAACCGATTTGTTACGGCTGTAACAGTGTTCATAGGATTCATATCATTTTAATCAAATGCCAACAAGGAAAGGCTGTTACGATTATTATCAAAATGAAACATGCATAACAACATCATCAAACTTCGCCATAGATTTCGATCGTAGAGTGTTACACAGTCAACAAACAGGATCACAATAACGATCACAACCATGACAAATCGACAAAGGTGATAATCGTAAACTGGGCAATCAATCGAATCGAATCATGACTGAGTCAAATATAGAAACAAATCATAATCCTGGCATGATCATTTTCGTTCAACAAATCAAATTTAAACAATACATTTGTTGCAATATGAAACGAGTTGATAGCGCGGTCAAACGATGTGAATCGAACAGTTGTAATTTGGTTTTACATTAACAGAATGATATTCAAATTGAGCAAATCAGACACGGAATATAACATTATAACAGTTATGCCAACTATATCGTATTGAATATAACCAATTCGAATCGAAACATTGACTATGTTCATAATTGGAATACCAGAAATAACCCGTGTTTAGTAAAGATATTAACAACTTCAATAAGCAACAAAATATTCAATTGAAGCTAAATTAAAACAATCAAATCTATCCCACGATCAATCGAATCAAAGCCAAATCCAATCGAAACTTAAAACAATAACGAAATTCGATTTACCAAAACAAAATTATATACAATAATGCATGCTTATGTGACAAAGAAAATCCACGGTGTAAACAGAGCTGTGGGTTTATCATATAAACAGGTGATAATCATACCAGTGAGGTGGCTCGAGCTATGCCGGCTTTGAATTAACAACCGCTGTAGCCGACTCCACGTTCTTAAACAAAATTGAACCTGTTGTTCGTTGTTTCTTATCAGTGGATGGCATCTTTGCCTTTTGATTGGTGAGCGTTGCAACTTGATCCTCAAGAGCACGAATTCTGGAATGTAGCATTGGCACATCGAGGTAATACCTTTCTAACCATGCGCCACACTGATCACATGGTGGAGCAGCTGATTCGGATAGAGCAGGAGGGGGTTTTTGCGAGTCACCGAGGGTTTCACAAGGCATTTTGATGCTGGGAAAATTAGGATCACTTTGCAAGAAAGGTGGTAGGCTTTTGACAAAATCGTATGAGGGTTTGTCACACAGACCTTCAGAATAGGGATACTCACTTGCCAAATAACGTTCAACCTCTGAGTTAGAATATTCACTCACCATGATAGGGTCAGGGTTGACAGAAACTTTTGGTTTGTTTCTTTCCATGCGAGATATTAACCGGGCATTCTTCTTTCCTCTGGAATTCGTAAGAGGTTTGGCCTTAGGCCTTTTAGCCGCGGGTTTAACATTTTCCACATCCTGGGTGACAGAATTGGGTAGGTCAATAGGTGAGTCGGGTAGGGTTTTAGGTAACAGAGCACTGCAAGGCACAGGGGGTACTGGCTTACTCTCGCTCACCACAGGTTTGTCAACCTGTGGTGAGCTAGAATCATCAAAATTATTTCGTTTGAGAAACTCATTCCAACAGTCTCGGCGTAACCCCAAATGACAAACCACAAACATTTTAATCAACCCAAAATGGAATAGGTTGTTATCGGCATGGTTCCTCTTATATCTTTTAGACATTTTAAACAGACTCCTATGCAAGTAGTAAGGCATATTAAGCTCATAGCCCATAAAAACCATAAGTAGCCGAAGGTGGTACAAGAAAACGAAACCATACCTGCCCTCACAGGTGATGAATTGTTTGTTTATCATCAATAGGTCATTCCAGCATTGCTTTAGCGTATTCATGGGCAAACCTTTGTCACAGGAGTTCACTCTTCGTGACTGGAAGAGAAATTTCCATGGGACATCTTCCACTTTGCAATTTTTTGACCATATTTGTCCGACAGCAGGCAAACCGGTAGCTAAACTGAGAAATTGCTCATCAATTTCTAACTGCACATCCCCAACCTTGGCTCGACAGGCATCCAAGGTTAGTGCAAATTGTCGTGCCACGCTAGGGTTATAGCCATCAAACTTTCGTATGAACGGGAGCCATCTGAATTCTTCAAGGTCACTATAAGCACCATTGAACATCAACAAAGCTTGGCAACCATTGGGCTCAACCCTTACGACTGGAGCCATGGCGCGGGCGCATGGTAGGGTTCGGATAAACACACAGGAGCAAAATCACTTAGGCCAAAAGATGGGAATGATGAAAGAGGAGGCAAATAAATATGCGCGTGCGAAGGTGGTGGGGTAGTTCACCGCCATGCAAAACATTAATGGTAGAGTACAACGCTGTTCCATCAATCATGAACCAAAATATTCGGCCATCCCAAGATTTAAACGGTGAATGATAATATACCAATGCGCCAATGCATTGTTTGAAACCATGAATGTTCAAACCATTAAATCAAAACCCAAAGTTTAATAAGAACCATTGTAATAATTCGAACCAATTGTCATTCAATCAAAAATCAAACTCATATGTTACCCATGTGCTTGTTGCATAATCAAAGTTTATAAAACATGATAAGAGATTTCATAAAATCGATAAGCCAAGAGCTTACAATAGTAAGGATCACATTATATAAAAACCAAAATCAACCATGACCCCTATATAATCAAGTATAATTCATAAATTAACATGCTCAATGCCTTATCAATTAAATAAAAGTCAAGTTGCGCAATCAAAGAAAGAATGTCATAGTTCGAAAAAATCTCTTCAGCCACATAATAATAAACCAAAGGTAAGTGCCTTTCAGAATATCAATGAGAAGCTCACGACAGTTCAAATAACGATGGAGGAGTTTTCATGCTTTCAGTCGTGAAAAATAAATCGAAACCAATTTGCAAACGTCGCATGAAATGAAAATATCGTTAATCTGCAAAATGCGATGAAAATTTGAAGTTCATGAGACATAGGTGTAGGCAGCTTTTAAGGCAATAGAAAAAATTGAATTGGCTGCCAACAAGACTGTAAAAATACAGAGTGAAAGACTCGCTAGAATGGTGGCAGCTTATCTTGGAGAAGATATGTGACGGCTACTCTCATTCACAAGAAGATGATTACAATAAGGCTCTAAAGGCCTTTTTACAATTAAAAGGAATTCCAAAAACCCTAGGCATCCAAAAACTAACCCGAGGAGATGAAGCGCCAAAAGTCACATGGGCCTCGTTTCGGTAAGTTAGTACATCAACTTCCCGAGGTTGTAACTTTTTCATACGATCTTTGTTTTATCCGCATGATATCCCATTGGAAAGATATTATCGAGGAGATTCATTTTGGAGGCAATATCAAAGGAACTTCCATATTGCTCCCTGTTTTCCAAAAAACGTCGTTTAAGTCCTCAAAATGGCCCCAGAAGTTAAAAAATGCTAAAAATAGTAAATTACCAAAATTGCCAAAACATTGTTTTGAGCAAGTTGGAAAAGGTGGGTGGCCACCAATATCCACCTGGATCAGCTAGTGAATGAGATTAAAGGATAAGAATTGATCACGAAACAAATTGAATGGGTGTTGAGCAATGAGGTCCTAAGAAGATCGAAGGTGGATATTATATTGAAGATGGATCTATTTTTGGTTGAGTGTTGAGGTTATGTTGCATGTTTTTATGGGTAGAGAACAAATCAATGGACACTGTTTATTCAATATACCTCATCCGAGAGCTATTGATCATCAATTTTTATGCCCCGTCGAGTGAACAAATAACATGCGAATCGGGAGGAATATGGGACCATTTTTCGAAGGATTTATGAAGTCCAAATTTTAAGGAAGAGACATGTGATCTAGAACTAACCTCATGAGCAATATTTTTTTTGGATATGTTTAAAAACCCTTGGGTGTATTCTATGTATAAGTAGTGATACTCAAATCCAAGTCAGATTTGTGGAAGTGAGAGTGGTTCGTGTGAAGATAATATCTGAGGTTTTGAGGTCTAAGAATGAAAGGAAGATAATGTAATCGTGTAAGGGTGGATAGGAATTTTAAGGTATAAGGAACTTTTGAGATAAATAATATTGTGAAATGAAGGAATGTGTTGTGATAGTAGAGACAAAGAAACAATCTTACGCAAGTGAAAGTTTGAGGGAAAGATAATATTTGACATTATTGATAGATTGAGGAGATTGGTGTCTCTGGTAGGTTGGTTCCTACATATTACTAATTTATTTTCAAATAAGGGGATTGGTGTCTCTTGCAGGTTGGTTCCTAGAAACATTTTAACAACAGGTTGGTGCCTACATGATATCTAAAAGAATTATTTTTTGGTTTTCTCTCATTTGGGTTTCCACATTAAATATCTATGTACTATGGATTGTATGGTTGTGTTTCTATCTTTAACTGTTATAGTTGGTAAATAAACACATTTATAAATCTTGTAAGAAAAGAAAAATAATTATTATACTGATTCACCCTCCTCTTAGTATAAATAAGTGTGTCAATAGTCCTCACAAAGAGGAAATGCATGCAGTGTTGACTGTTAGATGGCGGCATATTCCTAGAAAATATTCTTTGGCATTTGATATAGTCATCATTGTCATCTATATATTCTTTAAATGATAAATATAGGAGAGACAAACCATGTTTTTAAAATCCTATGATCGATTATCTCTCCATCGGAGAATCCAAATGTCATACTCAATATGTATTCTATATGAGATGTGCTTCATCTGAGAATATGGATGGGTCGAAAGAGAGATAATGTTATTTATTTATTTCCTTGATAAGTCATCCTTGCACATACACATGACGTCTTCAAACTTTTGTAAATGGTGAACATATTTTGAGGCCATGTTTAAAGCATCCGATAACTTATGAAATTGCATGATGAAAGCACAAGGCACTTTTATTTTACTTTTACGAAAGGGTGTGGCATGGAGCATTCATGTGGTTTCCCTTTTTAAAGAGCATGTGGCATGGAGAATTCAGTTTATTAGCTTAGAGGAGAACTGATTGGGTACCTCCTTAACTATGATACTCACCACATTCCACATCTACATGAGTTTATCCACTCATAATGAAGCTATATTCGTATAATTTGGTACCTAGGATATGTGAGAGGATAACTTTCATATGCTAGAGAATATTTCCACCAATAACTTGCTCGATGCACATTGATGATGATCGACCATTGGTTAGTTGGATGATTGTGCAATTCATAGAGAAAATAACCGCAATGAATCTTGAAGGTTTTTGAATACGATCATGAAAACAAATATGATGATTTACCTATGAATATGGGTATGCATGGTAAATTCAAAATAAGGATACTTTTTCAAGAGTAAATACCCGAGACATTGTTGAACACTCGCGCAAGACGAGCAAGAATTTGAGTGTGAGGAAGATGTTGAGGAGGTCTTTTAGGCCATGTAAATGTCATCATACATTAGTCTAAATACAATAATGTATAAGAACATATGTAATAAATGCATAAAGAAAATAACAAATGACTAGTTGGAGAAGGTACAACTACTCCAACCATCCCTCTATTGTATAAATACTCATAAATACAGAATACAGACTCAGATGGATATCCTTCCCTAAATTATATCTTCTTTGTTGGGTTGTTTGTGTTCTTGATGTGCTTCGTGATGTAGTATTCTCTTGAATGTAAGTGTAATATATAATATTGGAACACATACCCTTATCCATACTACTCGATTACTTAGGTACACGGGAGTAGTTCTCCCGAGTGTTGTTCTCAGTGCCACTATAGTAGTCAGGTGCTTGATTGGATGATCTATAGGTGGATTCAAGAGACCTATGTGACTCCCTATATACTAGAGGGTATGTGGGAATGAATTGTTGTGTATACATTTTTTCTAATGTGGTACTACTCGTAGGGGTACCAACAAGGGTTACATAGTTTTCCAACCAAGTGAAACAATGTGATTTTAGTAACCACGTGAAACCAGGTGTATTTCATGTGTGTATTCTTCCCCAAGCATAGTTTTACCCGTCGAATGGAAAATCACAGTGCACTAAAGATGTTGACACACATCTCTAGCATGAATTTATTTTTCTAAAAAATTGTAGAGGAAATATTTCTAATACCACTTGTAAGGTACTGGAAGGAAATATTCAAATCAATAGTAGAATTATTACCAAAATTAATTAATAGAAAGAGAAGAAACAATAACCAAAATGAGAATATAAATCCAAATGATGATACCTTTATTATCTTGAGAGAGAGGTTCATGTGCCTCTTTGAGGGGGAAACCTCCAATAGAGCATAGATATAGTACAAATGATTTCCAAGATTAGCTTTTCCATGCTTTTTACTGATATTTATAGTATTTATATCCTCTATAGAACATTATAGAGGAATAAATTTCTAGAGGTGGAACCTTCTAGTAAGTATTCTTACATTAGATGTCATGTTCACATTATTACATAGGCCTTATTTACTAATGAAAACCTTTATTACATAGAAAAACATCTTATTATATCTACTTGAGGGGTTAGGGAGGTTAGGAACCTAACAAGTAACATGGGGGCACTACAAGGTCCATCTAGATCACAAGGTCAATATTCTTTCTATCAAAAACCATTTTCCAACAAAAAGTTTACTTTCTTGGTGACTTTAAATATACTTGATATATCTAGGTTGAAAAGTGATCCCATAAAAAACCACCCTTGGTGGCCAATATTTCCCACCAAATTACCATTTGTAAATCGAAAGTTTGACTGTAACCTCGAGGATGATTCTTCAGGATATGTCATGACATATAACATATGGTTTTCTTTGAAATCATTGGTGGATGATAGTATAAGGTTGATACTTATCCAAAGGACCTTCATAGGAAGTGTTGATAAATAGTAAATTGAGTTATCATGTTCTTTTTATATTGACTTTGCATCATTGTCCATGTCATTCTTGACACACTTCCAACTTCTGATTAACTATGAGACTGGAACCAAGATTTTGACATTATTACGTTAGAATACTACCACAAATATCTAAGATGATATTCATGAATGGAGATGGTGGCATAGGCACATTAGAGCTAAGATAATATATCAATTACTATTTTATTGGTTTTTTAAGTCATTTTTACCACCTATTTCCAAGCATATAACTATGTCACATGTAGTTATTGAGGAGTAGGTAATTTTGTGTGCTCATCATTTAGATTTGATCTACTCTCAATTTGGCACATTATATTATATAATCATATATGATCCAAGGCTATCAATAGATCTATTCAAACCCAATATAGGACCATATGTTAATGGTGTGGTTAGTTTCGTCTCCCAAGTTTCAGTTGGAGAGTTAATTGGGTATATGATTTAGATGTCCATAACTATGAATACACCCACAATTTCACCAACAACCCAAGGTGCTACATTCCTTGCTAAAAAATATGAGGTTCATTTGGTCCAATCCACTCAACCAAAGAAGTCTTAGCAACCTAGAAGCAATAAGAACAAGAAGAAATAGAATTATAATTCTGGGAAAGGGACATCTCAAAATGAAAATGTCGATGTGGGAGGTATGAAAGGGAAGAAGAAATTGATTTGTCCTTGCAAAAATTTTCGTGGAGACCATCTTGTTGGTTGTGGAGCCTAATTATATTCTGAATTCATAGGTCTTGTTTCAACCACGTTTGGACCCCTATTCTTTATGGGGAGGCTCCCCCCCCCATTATTATTTCCAGGGGGTCTATGGGGGCAACGAAAATAGTTTTGGAGATCCTCCATGGTGGGAGTTTGGGGGAAGCGACATAAAAAATAATTTGTTTTTGGAAAAAATCCTTGTAAATTATTGTAATTTCATATTCAATATAGACCATTCTTTATTAGGTCACATATTTGAAGTTAGAAGTTATGTTGGTCATTTATTCCCTAGAAGGAAACCCTAGTTTATGGGGCCATTGTATTACAATCAATGATGGGTTTACCATCAATTAAAATCCCATGGTATTTTACCATGGGATTGTATGTAATGAAACATGTTTAAAGGTTGTGTGAGTGAGGGATTATTATGTCTAAGAGAGGATATTGTCAGTCAAATTATATGCTAATTCCAGTTGCATTTTATCATCAAATTGGGGGCTCATAAGATTATGATATGTAGGCATATGAAATGCAAATATTAGGGAAAGGATGGTATTCTTAAATAATTATCTGGCCCATAGAAATAAACACATTCAAAATCAAGCATCTAAGTCAAAATACATGTGATTCATTGGGTAGAAAAGTAGGAAGGTACCCCGCTAGCACAAGTTGCAATCTTTCATTCAAATGAGGTTTAATGTTCATGAAAGAACTTCTTAGATGAAATCTTACTCCTACCATCAAGTAACTCCTCTCATGATTAAGTAAACACTCAAGAAAGGTTTTAAGAGAGAGAGAGAGGTATATTATTCACTTGGTACTTAAAGGACAAACTCCATTAGGTAACAGTGCATGGTTTTAATGGAATCAGTGATGTGTCTTTCACTATGAAGTTCATGGTGCTCACATAACAAAACAAACCCAATATTACCATTAAATCCCAAATTAATCCTATCTTTATTAAAACAATCTACTTGCAAAGGAATATAGAGAAACGAATCAGGACTAGTCCATTCACACTCACACAATACTCACATCAAAACATTATTGACCGTTCTATCTAAAAGACACATGCAACAATGATAAAATAAGATTGGTTCTAAGTACTATAAATATTCAAATAAAAACAAAGTTGTTATGCATATTGATATTACGAATGGAATATCTCTGCAAACCAGAATACACACACACTGTAATCACTTGCACTCTAATAATATAATATCAACTTGGTTTATGATTATAAAAAGGATGCAAAGCATCTATTGTAATCATACATTGACAATTGAACACTGATAAAAAAATGTATAACTTGCAAACCAAGACAAAACAAGAAAATTGTTACCTCTATTTTTATTGAAAAAGAAGGCAACACAAACCTAACCGGTGGGCCCTCCTAGTTGGTATCTCGTTGCTAGCAGAGACTACATGATTGATAAATTAATAATACCACATACAATATTGAACACCAACTCTTATTATTAATAAAAAATTGAGTTACATCATCATCAAGTATGATTCACAAGGTTAATGTTTATTTCTCTTGCTGATGCTACTCTCTATTACTCCTAAAATTACCCTATTACACTGTCATTCTTCTACCTTTGTACATAAAATGAGATCCCAAAGTGGGCATGGTGATTTGGAAGAATCCCCTGCTCCACGTATGGACGAATCGACATGAATAACAAATTCATTTGAAATAACACGATTCAAGTACAACAATAACAAAATTACATGATGAAATCTCTTCCATGATATCCTCATGACATAGATATGCATGAGGATATCAATCTCGTACCAGATCATTCCCTAAATCATGCTGAGAAAACCCACAATGTCTATGTTAACTTGGTCTTCGAATCCCTAAATTTTTGTTCTCCTCAGTCTTTAATTATCAAAGGTCATGGGTTCCAAAGCATGTCGACCCAATCACAAATGAAACTCATATCTTAGTTTGATTGTATGCTAGTTGTTGATGTGTTGATTATTGACATGTCATTTCTAGTTGCTACATGATCCCGTGTATGTTGAAGGATCTATGCTTCAACAAAATATCATCAATAATAATCAATTAATCAACCTTCCTAATCTATCCAATCAATGGAAAAAGTCACATTTTAGCATAATCATACCCTATTGGCCTTAGATAGCTATTCCACCAAAACTCACATACAATTGTGGTGATTAGGATAAAAGTGAGGCAAAAAGGAAGGTTGAATGAAATAAGGAGGGGTTTATACTAGATGTTAAATCATAAATTTTGGAGGCCCAACATCTCCCCATGACAAGGGTTTTGTACATCCTCGTACAAACAAGATTGATGTTCAAGTACAAAAAAAATTGTAAGAAAAATTGCTCTGCTATTTAATAATGGAAATTCTAACACCATGCTTCATGTCCCTCTCTTTTGCGAGTTTTCTTGCCAAAGTTCTATTGTGCATTGTCAAGAACTGAGCCTGTGTGAGCCATATCTTGGCACTCCTAAATAAATGTTTGTTCCTTTTTACTAATTTCTAGTTTCAGTCTCCAGCTAAGCATATCTCTCTTTGAGAATAACATTTTCATTCTTCACGTACCTATCCAATATTTCAAATTATTTAATTTTTCCCTCTAATTCTTTGATCTTCTTACTCTCTGTGATAGGTGACCTTTTGTGATTATTGGAGGACATCATGGGCTGTGATGGCTCACTGTAATCTACATTGTCCTCAAAGATATCCATCAATGTTGTTTCTACATCTACCAACTTTGGTTTAGACCTCTTATCCTTCATTTTCTTAGCTTGGGATTTAGAACTCTTTGTATGTTGTGTTTCATTGTGTCCCAATGGAATTTCTTCATCAAACAAAAGTTCTATATTTTGTTAACTAGGAAGGATTGGTGTTGGAACTTTTTCATTCTTCTTATTGACTCATTTCTTGGCCATACTACAGGTGAATGGATGCCATGGAGGCACTACAGTCTTGACTTGAGGATTGTATTTCCTTGGAAAGGGTTTCCTTTTCTTATATCGAGTAAAAATAATGAATCCCTTAGCTCCATGGGAGTTGAGGTCTTCACTTTCATTTATATTGATCTCATTTCTCTTAGGGATATAAGTGACTTCATGAGGAAATTTAACCAACGTGGTCCCTACGTCAGCAAACCTATTTCTAACCAGGAAGGAATACCATTTTTCATTGCCTTTCCTCAATTCCTTTATAACTAGAATTTGAATGAGACCATGATGCTACAAGCTGCTGCTCACATTTTTGGGATTATGTTGGACATATTTGGCCATTTTCCCAAGATGTTTTCAAAAATAAAATGGGAAATTGATTTTGTTTCCAGGCTCAAAATGTAGGAGTAATCGAACGGCATAAAGAGAAAATATGGGATATTTTCCTTCGCAGGTAATGATCTTGTGAAGCACAAACAATATATTCCGCCATGTTTCCTTCAGCCATGATCGAGGAACGCTATGCTTCTAATCAGGTACCTGTTCTATGTTTCTCAGAAATTTTTACCATGCTCCTTATTCGATTTGTTGGTTTTCAAACCATTTCTCACCTTCCTGAGGAAATCCCATATCCTCTACGATTATTTCCTCTGTTACTCTAATCACTTGATCTCCAATTCATATGGTCTACCCATCGAAGCTTCGAGCGAATGCCTCAGTCATAAATTCATTATGTCTGCCAAATTGGGATAGAAGTGGCATCCATCCCACCTCTTCCAACATCGTCTTTCTCGCACTGTACTCCAAAAACCCTTCCAGAGTGCCCAATGACAAGGGTTCATATCGAATTATCTTTGGTTTCCCCATACTATGACAACCATGGCAATGTAGTTCTGTTGGACCATCGAATTAAAAATTCTCCCGCTAGTACAGGGTAAGGGTGGAATCTTGGGATTTCAGATTATAAATTGGGATATGGTTATGGCCAGAGCTAGAAATTGCATATGGTTTCACCGATGGAATAATCAGCTATGTGTATGGTTGGAAAATCTCATTTAAAATCCTGTTAGTGATTCGAAATGAGTCTCAGTAAACAATTGAAATGATAATTGGTTACCCCTTTCAATAGGAATATCATGTAATGATATCCAAGAGGTAGGAAATCGACATAGTAAACAATAATCATGCAATTAATAGCATACAATGATTTGAAAGGGTGACAATATGGATCGTATGTCAGATACAATGCCTTTTTTTTATAATGACACTCACATTTGATGTAATGATGTTTGAATATGGTGGTATCTTAGTGGAGAATTGAAATGAAATTTATGATCCATTCATAAGCCAACAAGATCAATTAGGTGAATTGCCATATCTTAGATAACTTTAGGAAAATTGGAAAAAAATTGATCCATTACCTTTGTTTTACCTTGTAGTATGATCAAATGCTTGCCTCGGTAAATATTTGATATGGAAGAGAAAAATTGTTGACTGTGAGTGAGACAGAGAGAGTCTTGGTATTAATTATTAAAGACGGGATTGATGAGATGAATGTTTAAGTTCAAAGAGATCTCTACTACTGGTGATGAAGCTCATTGTGGATATGTAATACCCTTAGGCCGAACCCAATTGTAAATGTAAATAAAAATGTACATAAGTTGTTGAGTTGTTTGACATCATTTTTGTATGCACCTTCCATGGTATAGTGCGTAGTAAAATGATGAAGTGAGAACATTCTAGGATACCGCGCATAAAAACTTAAGTGTGCACGATTTTGAAGCCAATGAGCCTTTGTGTATATGTTGTGTTTTATAGGCTGGTGAGTCAGTTATTATAAGCTAGGAGGCTTATGTTTTGTATTAGGCCAGAGAGCCTAGATGCTAAAGGCTAATGCACCTATTTTTGTATATGTCTTATCATTAATATAAAATACCTCATTGCACACAGACTAACCACGATAAAAGAGTATGGGGGACTAAACTCCACTAGTTAGGGAAAGTGGGGGATAAAAGTTAAGAAAAAGGGAAAAGTTAGGGAGCTTAAGCCAAAAAAGAATATTATATTAATATTCCTTAAATCATAAAGTATGGCTAATTATTTTATCCTAAGTTATAAGGATGGGGACAATTGGGCCAAAGTATCTCCCAACATGACATGTGTCAAGTTGGGAACATGCATACATATAGTTTGTACTTGGTTGAGTTTTGGGATGCCTTCCATCATTCGATCATCTATTCAATCATTCCAGGATCATTCACTCACCCAGTTAGTTGTCCTCCATACCTTCTTGTCACTGTACCTGAACCTATATCTGTACCCATACCTGTTTGTGTTATCTTGAGAGTTGGATTGAAGAAGCAGGTTGTCAGGCCCATGGGATATTGAAGAGGCAGGTTGTCAAGCCCGTGATAAATCTCTCTGGGTGAGAGAACTATTGGGAATTGATTTCCCGAGGATGCTAAACTACATCTATAGGGATCTAAGACTTCATGTCTATCCTGTTGCTGAAGCCCTCGAAGGAAAGTGGGGCAGCCGAAGAACTGTTGAGCAGAGAAGGGGAACACTTCCTAGGGTGGGACAAGAATGTGGGGAATGAGAGATTGTAGGATGTTAGTTTGAGTTGGCACCTGTGACAGAGTCTTTCCTATTGTCTATGATCCATTAGCCTGGTTAGGAATCCCTTTACCAAGGTGGAATTTAGTCCCAGCTCAAGGGTGAGCCACTGCTGAGAGTGATAAGTAGTGTGGTCTAAGGTTGGGAGGTCCGTGGAAGGTTTGCATGCAGTTGGTGATATTATTACCAAGATAAGTGTCAATTGTGTGATAAATTACATGTTGCATTATTATTTACGTGTTTATTTTTATGGGTTTATCCTATGTGTGTCTTATAATTGTCTTTATATTTATTGTATTATATGTATATGATGCATGTATATGTTTATTGTTATTTCAATACGAATCTGTGCATTTACAAAATGTATTTGTTTATTTACGTTTTTTATATAAAATTCTGCAAGAGTTCCGTGTGTATATGTTTTAATTGCATGCAGTTTGAAAAATTTATGGGGCATAGCTCAGTTGGATGCTGGGTATGTTACAGTATGTTGAGAAGATAATGAAAGCGTTTTCTAGATTAGCATGGCCCGTCCTCGGTGGTCGAGGATGTTACAACATGGTATCAAAGCTTCAGTTTTCAACATTGACCCTGAATGGGCTGAGAAATTTGAGTTGAGGATAAATTTTATAGAGGATTGATTTCAAAGTGGCCAAATCTCAATTTGCAGAGCGTCCATGGTAAAAAGTAACAACAATTGCGCGGAATTGGGAAAAATCCCCAATTTCTGTTGTTAAATTCATGGGAAAATTGAGAAATTCAGCCAAGTGGTGAGATATTATTGATTTAATATCTGTTCTAAAAAATTCAGGCTTGGCATTGGTCAAATTTGAAGTTACAGTGAAACCATGATATATGGAGCGAGATTAGTAATTAAAATTCTCAATTCATGAATTGAGTGTGGGAAAAAATCATTTCAGAAATGTCAAACCACAACGATTTGTTATTGAATAGCTTGAACTAGTGCTATTGGGGTGAAATTGAAAAAAATTCATAGTTGCAGAATGGCTATGGTAAAAATTGGGAAAAGGTTAAGCAAAAGCCCCAATTTCTGTAGCGGAATTCACAAGGAATTGATGTGCATAAAAATGAATGTGTGTAGGTGGGTGCACGAAAAATTCATGATGCACGGTAAAAGTCTTGTGATATGTGGAAAATTATTGGCATGTTGGTACGCACACTAAAATTTTGGTGCCGCGCGGAAAAATGTTGGCATGTGGGCGCGTGCGCTAAAATTGGGTGTTGCGCGGAAAAATATTGGCGTACGAGTGCATGTGCTAAAATTGGGTGTTGCGTAGAAAAATATTGGCGTGTGGGTGCGTGTGCTAAAATTGGGCATTGTGCGGAAATTTTTTGGCGTGTGAGTGCATGCGCTAAAATTTTGCACTACGTGGAAAAATATTGGTGTGTGGGGTGCGCGTGCTAAAATTTGGCGTTGCATGAAAAAATATTGGCATGCGGGTGCGCACGCTAAATTTAGCATTGTGCAGTGTGGATTGAGTGACGCATGCATTGTTGAATCATGTTGTCATTGATGCCAAAGGTCTAATTAATTTATGTCAAAGGATTGATGCCAAGTGATTGATTGATACCAAAGGATGATTGGTTTGATTGATGCCAAAGGATGATTGATTGATTGATGTCAAGGAATTGCTTGATGCCAAAGAATCATTGAATGATGTCAAAGGTCAAAGGTTTGATGTATACATGTCTTATCATAGTATATTGATGAAGATGGATCAATGAGTTGTCATTGATATATGATTCATAGTTGAAGATGGATAGTTTTGAAACTATCCTAGATGGATAGTTCTTGTCATGCCATTTCCAGTGGTATGTGGAATTTCACATAAATCCTTATGGTTTGAGAGTTATGGCCTTACGAAGTTGGAGGACCCTCATATGTTGGCTTGAAGCCCCAAAAGGTAAAAGAAGTCAAAGTGTTTGAAAAGAAGAAAGTGTTATTTAAATGGTAAAAAAAAGTGACAAAGTCAAGGAGGAATATTTAAATGATAAAGAAATGGAGAACTTTCTATTTATGGAAATTGGTTAACCCTAAAATGAGGAAAATAGGTTAAGTAACCTAGAAATGGGTTAAGTGACCTAGAAGTGGGCTAAGTGACCTACAAGATGCTTCTAAGGAAGCTACTTTGAAAGTATAAATAAGAGGCAAGGGTCTCTTATGTTTGTGAAATTCTTGTGCATCTCTTGTGTATATTTGGTGAGAATCTTGTGTGGATCTCTTATGCATCTCTTGGGCATGTATTGAAGATCTATTATGAGAGAGAGGAGATCTGGAGGATCTCATGGATGCATCAAAGTTTCGGCAAGTTTGAGATCATGACAACATAAGTCTTGGAAGTTCAAAAACCCTAGTTTTTGAGGTATACGTGGGTTGCAGTGAGCCAGGGCACGTACATACGTGGGTTGAATGAAGACATGGTACATACAATTGATGAAGTCATGAAGACTTGTGGTTGAGTTGGTGTTAGCCTCTTGAAGACTGAAGCAGGTTCTAGATCTACATTCTATGGGCTCATATTTGCCACTGAGACTCTAGTATGGTTACATTGTTTTCTTGATGGATACTCTTGCATGTTGTGTGGTGAATGCTTAAGGCATTCTTGATATGGTTGTTGAGATTTGGTTTGTGTTGGTTGATGGAGTGAGAAACACTTTTATGATTCAGTTCTGACATGATTGTTATAGCATACTGGCTTCTTATATATGATGAGTAGCATTCATATTGTATGGTTGAGAAGAATGAGTTAGTTGTTGGAGAGCTTGGATGTGTTGTGACTGGTTATGGATCAGATTGGACAGTGAAAGGCATAAGAGAATGTGATTGAAGGTTGCAGAGGATTTTAGTTCATCTTGAAGATAAAATCTTAAGAGCTCATAAGTGATACGCAAGCTGTAGTACAGACTGGCCACATACATACACAAGTTTTACTACTAGTAGGGCGTGCACATATGCATGTTGCACTACCGACAGGTTGCGTACCTATTGATATATTGATATCTATTGAGTATTTTTTCCTCATCTCAGTTGGTGTTGAGTGTGTAAGATGAGTCTTTCATTATAGAGTTGGTGATCTTGTAGAGTTGTACTCTATTTAGTTGTTGCTGATAAACCCAAGGATTGAAGTCCGTAATAAAAAGAAAATTGTACATACATCTTGTGTTCCTTGTGTTCCTTGTGGTGATGATTTGTTGATGATATATTGTTGATATATGTTCACATTTAATTGGTTATAAATAAGAACAATAATTAGTGAGTAAATGGTGATTGCTAACTAGTGAGTTTTGTGTAAGAGGGAAGTTTTGGGTAAAATATCCCTACACTGTTCACCCCCCCCCCCCTCTAAGTGTAGTTGGTGTGTCCAACAATTGGTATCAGAGAAGGTCTTCACTATAAGCCTTAAAAATATTGGATGAGATCCATAGACACACAAATGGATGATGAAGTTTCAATCCTTCATGAGGAAAACTATTCTACTTGGAGAATAGAAATGAGAGTACATTTGAAAGAGATGGGAGCAGGTATTTGGAAGGAAGCTATTGGTGGATTAGTTTCCTTGAAGAACAAGTCAAATTTTGCAGCTCAAAGGGAAGGAAAGAAGAATGATGCATTGTCTCTCAAGACTATTCTTAGTGGAATCTCAAGTCCTATTAAAGAGAGCATGGGACAATGCATCACTGACAAAGATCTATGGCTAAAGCTAGAGGAGACATATCAAAGCAAGAAAGAAAATATTGAAGACCACTCCATCAAGAACAATGAATGTAAAGAATCTCCAAAAACTCTTGATATTTCTAAATGTGATGATATTGGCAAAAAAGGAAGATCTTGAAGACATTTCAATGGAAGATAAAGAATCATGTGATGATATTGAAGACATTTCAAATGAAGGTAAAGAATCTCCACAAACCCTTGATTGAAATAATTCAAAATGTGGTGATGTTGAATTTTTTTCTACAAGTGAATAAGAAAATCTAGAAATAGTTTGTATAGAATCAATTGATTGTTATCCCATATAAGAAGTAGAAGAAAAATTATTAGAGATTAAAGAGAAAGTTGAAAGAGGTCTATATGAATATAGCAATGACCACTATTATATAGACTATAGCTATCTTTCGGATAATACTAAAAATTTTCTCAAGAAGAGTCAAAGACACATCTTGAAGTTAAAATAAATGCTAAAGGAACAAGAAGAGAGTAGTAAGACCCAATTAGAAGAAAAGAAGGAAGATATTACAAGACTAAAGAATGAAAAAGAATATAAGAAGGTAGATGATGAAATTAGCAAAAGCTTTGAAATTATTGTCCATCTCAAGACCCAAATTGAAGAAGACAAAAGGGTAGAGGAACTATTGAGGAATCAAATAAATGAAAAGGACGAGTCATGTCATAAGTTAGAAGATGAAGTTGTCGATCTTAGAAAGAAAGTAGAGAAGTCAAACAAATTCTTGAATAGCTCACAAATCTTGAATGAGATCTTGGAAAGTCAAAGATCACCAAATGATAAATCAGGTCTTGGATACAAGAGAAAAGTTACACATGTTGAAGCAAGCACCTCAAAGAAACATGAGGTAAGTCCCTCACTCTCAAAGGATGAAGAAAATATTGCAAATCAACCATCTACACAAGGAAAGAAAAATTTCAAAAGAACAAAGAAAGGAAGACATCAAGAAGCCATATTTACATCTCAAAAGGTATGGGCACCAAATAAAAGGTATGAAAGTGTTTTTCACGGTCAATGTTATTCATGTAATGAATATGGTCATAAGGATTTGGAATGCAGATCTTATGCAAAAAGAAATAATGGAAGATTTCATAACACCATAAGGTGTTGGAGATGTGATCAAGTAGGACACATTGTTGTTCATTGTGTTCCTGGGAAGTTTTGGGTAAAATATCTCTACACTGTTCCACC
>ML792479.1:425836-441955 GCA_009831015.1 Picea engelmannii | reverse complement strand
TACATCATCCTTCTTCTCTTGTCCATTCAATACTTTAGAACTAGGGAAAGAGTAGTATTCTGTCACTGTTTGTTCCAGATCCAGGTGGATCTGGGGAGATCGGTTTGTGTCCGCACTTACGGATTTATCCCAAAACAAGGGGGAGTCATTCTTCTTCCCATGATTCTAGGAGGATATATTTCTCAAATTCATACTTGGTAAAATAGACCTTTAATTGAAGAAACAACATAGAGGCATAATTCTAGGGGGAGCGATG
The DNA here is from genome assembly GCA_009831015.1 of Picea engelmannii. Taxonomy (NCBI): domain Eukaryota; kingdom Viridiplantae; phylum Streptophyta; class Pinopsida; order Pinales; family Pinaceae; genus Picea; species Picea engelmannii. Next base: position 441,699 of record ML792479.1, on the reverse strand, counting down.
GTCAAAGAGAGAGAATGAGCAATGTATCTTCAACATTACATCAGAGTGAGATCCCTTGTTCAAAAGGGGAGAGATTATTCAGAGGAAGATCAAAGGCATTCAGACAGAGGGAGAGATAGTCAAAGGGGGATCAACCCCAAGGGGAGAATGACCCTTTTCCATTGATGTCAAATGGGGAGAGATAGTCACATTGATGTGATTGATGATTATTGATGTGTAGAGATAGTCACATTGATATATGACTATTGATGTAGATTATGCCTTTTCTACATGTTCACAACAATGATTGGTGTTGACATCAATGTTGGTATTTCCATCAATGCCAAAGGGGGAGATTATTGAATCATGTTTTCATTGATGCCAAAGGTCTAATTAATTAATGTCAAGTGACTGATTGATACCAAAGGATGATTGGTTTGATTGATTCCAAATGATGATTGATTGATTGATGTCAAGGAATTGGTTGATGCCAAAGGATGATTGAATGATGTCAAAGGTCAAGGTTTGATGTATACATGTCTTATCATAGTATATTGATGAATATGGATCAATGATTTGTCATTGATATATGATGCATAGATGATGATGGATCAATTGGTATGTAATACAATGATGAATCATTATTGTATGTCGGGCCTTGGGTATGGATTAAGGAAGAAAGCGAAGAAAAAGGAAGAGAAAAGGTGAAATGTGAATTGTGCACAAGTAAGGTTGATTGAGATCAGGTTGAAGTGGTTAAAGAATCAGAAAATACAGAGTGAAGTAAAGAAAAACAAGCCGTTGGTCGAGAAGATCGAGGAGAATAGATCAACAAGAAAGATGGATCATGGATAACTCAGCAAGAGGAAAAAGATACCAATATATTCTTTGGAGCACCTCATGGGAAAGATGGAAAGATAGGTTGGTGAAGCTCGAAAAACGTGGGTCAAGTTGACCTAGGGTTTTATACACCTAGGGTTTTGGTATTTATGGGTTTTGACACCTAGGATGTGACCTAAGGATGTATGAAAGATATTTGTAATGTATAAATAAGAACCTACAGGGGAGAAGAGGGGTTCACGTTAGCATTCAGGTTTGACATGGATGGTAGTTGTGGTGATCATGATTGTTCATAGAGTGATTATTGTTGCTAGAAGAGAGAGAAGCGTTGAGAGTAAGATCCTTCTGGTATTGTAATATCTTCAACTGGGTGTGAATATCAACCCTACAACTGGGTGCGAAGGGAAGGGAGAGAAAGAGAGAAGAAGAGAGAGAGAGATTTGTAAGCTAAGAGCGCAGATAGAACTGTATGTTTTATATAATATCAATAAACACAGTTCTGTGGACGTAGCCCTAGGGAGAGGGTGAACCACATATATCTGGTGTTATGTGTGATTGATGTTGTGTTTTTTGTCTTCTGATTATTTTGTTATTTCATTATTGTGTTAGATCTGAGATATAACTGTGCGAAGTAGGTTTAAGTTGATAAATGATATCTAGATGATGTGTTGCTATTTCTTTGGATCCACTTTACATTTCCTCTAGTTGTAGACACCTGTGTCCTACAACCCCCTATTGCTACTTCAGGTGAGACTACTTATGCATTGCAGATGTTTTTGAAAGGGCCAGTAGTTAGGTCTTGTTGGTGTGTTGTTAGAGCTGAACCCCGGGTCTGCCTCTATGCCAACAAATTGTTCCATTGCTGGGACCAGGATATTTTTGAGGGAATGCAAAGGTGGTTTCCATAGAAGATAGAGATTGAGAAGTGGATAGAAGGACAAGAGAAGGAATTTGTGGAAGCCTAGAACAAGAACCCTAAGCTTAGCACAAAAAACTAGTTGGGAAAGTATATATTTAGCGATATACATGAGATTTTCTCTGGAGGAATTCATAAGGAGCTATACGAGTGGTTAGCCAGATTAGAAGATACCCAGTTTGAGATTAGATATAGACCGCCTATGGTTTGGATGTCAGAGATAATCAAGAAGGTCAAGAGGGTTGATAACACTATGTCAAGATCAGTAGATCATTGGTTTGATAGCACCATTGGAGGGTACATCACCGAGTTCTCTATTAACAGAGTAGAGTCATATAGCCAAGCATAGAGATATTTCTTTAAAGAACCTAGAGGGGAGAAGAGGGGTTCATGTTAGGATTCAGGTTTGACATGGATGGTAGTTGTTGTGAACGTTATTGTTGATAGAGTGATTATTGTTGCTAGAAGAGAGAGAACTATTGAGATTAAGAGCCTTTTGGTATTGTAATATCTTCAGCTAGGTGTGAATATCAACCCTGTAGCTGGGTGCACAAGGAAGGGAGAGAAAGAGAGAAGAAGAGAGATAGATATTCAAGCTAAGAGCTCAGATAGAACTGTACGTTTTACATAATATTAAGAAACATAGTTATGTGGACATAGCCCTAGGGAGAGGGTGAACCATGTATATCTTGTGTTATGTGTGATTGATGTTGTGTTCTTTGTGTTCTGATTATTCTATTATTGCATTATTGTGTTAGATATGAGATATAACTGTCGAAGTAGGTTTAAGCTGTTAAATGATATCTAGATGATGTGTTTCTATTTCTTTGGATCCACTTTGCATTTCCTCTGGTTGTAGACACCTGTGTCATGCAACCCCTTATTTCTACTTCGGGTGAGACTGCATCTGTATCGCAGGTGTTGCCGAAAGGGCCAGTAGTTAGGGCTTGTTGGTGAACTGTTAGAGATGAACCCTGAGTCTTCCCCTATGCCAACAAGATGCTATTGAATGAGAAGAACATCTTGAAGATACAGTAGTGGGTCAGATTGAGAAGATAATGTTCAAGAATTCAGACAGCGACAATGACACAGAGGTTGGACATATGCGCAGTGGGAGAAACTTCAGAGAAGTTCCTTTGGTGAAATTTTTTAAGAAAAATGATGAACCATTAGCACAGGAAGAAGGGTTCTACAATGGAGAAGAATAAGATTTATTGAACGAGGAACATTTAGAGTTCGTTACGGCATAAGAATGGAAGACTAAAGAATCTCACCGAGAAGAATCAGAAACTTCAGGAACTGTGTTGACTACCGAAGTAAGTACTATTATTCCTCCTGTCATTTTAACAGTATTAATTAACCAAAGTAGTCAGAGTTATTAGAGTACTCAGAGAAATGTTACAAGAAATCCAACACATACTTAGTCAGGAAACCTAGGAAGATCTATGGAAGATGAGATGAGATTACCCACCTTTAGGGGAGATGGATCTGAAGATCCTGACCAACACTAGTTTCTATGTGAAGTTGTATGGAGTATTAAGAATGTAACTGATGAAGCTGTTAAGAGAGCTCATTTTAGTACCACCTTGAGATACCGCACACTGAGATGGTACATGAAATTGTTTCAAGGAGTTGCATAGACGAAACCACTGAATGTCATTAAGACTGTGTTGGTTGTTGAATTCAAGAAACCTAATTCAGAGTCACAGTTCTTTACAGAGCTGAAAGAAATTAAGCAGAAAGTAGTTGAACATGTTTGGGAGTTTGATCAAAGGTTTAAGACCTTAACATGCCATTTGATTTTTCAGATCCCAGATGAGAAGAACAAAGAACGATTCATTGTTTCCTTCCTACCACACATCAGAGTCTCTCTGATGTAGCAGAAGATTGCTTTGTAGGCTGAGGAATTAGAGATCGCCATGAAACTAGAATCAACCGCTATGGGAGAATATAGCTTAGGTATGAGTCAAATATTGAGTCAGCTAGCTAGCTTATCTCTATAGGTCAAAGATATGAAAAAATACAAGGGAAAAGATAAAAGAGAAGACATCTGGTCTATTAGATGCAAGTTAGAAGGTCACGATAAGGAGAAATGTCCCCTATTCCATGAATACTTGGATTTTGGAGATCTAAGCCCTTTGAAGTAGGTTACTTTACCTTGGTGTGAGGTATGTAGAAATATACATCTCCCTGGTGAATGCTATTACATGTAAAAATATGTTCAGACACCTACAAATCTTTACTGCACATTCTGTAAATCTGTGGGGCATGATGAGAAAGATTGTCGAGCTTATGATCTCTTGCATGAAAGGTCGAGAGGTACATATAGGATTCAAGGAGAGATGTAGAAAGAGGGAAACACTACACAATTTAACTCCCCAGAAAGAGGAAACTTAAACCCTCGTGGTGGATTCAGAGGAAGAGGAAGAGGAAGAGGAGGAGGCATGGGCCAAGGTCGAGGTTAGATCATTTGTTAAAACTATGCACAACTGGGTCACTTGGAAAGGTATTGTCAGAAACCTTGTACCACTTGCAATTGCTACAACTCATTCGAACATGTCATAGAGGATTGTCCTGCGATGTTAGCCAAGATTCAGGAGAAACAAGGAGGAAACCAACAAGTACAACTAATTTCAGCAGAACCTTGCGGAGTGGATCCCAGAGTCGATGTTATCACTAGAGGAGGCATTGCTACAAGAGAAGACAGAATGACCCGAGGGAAGACTACGGAGGAATACAGGGTCAGGAAAGCTACAGAGAAGACATAGGAGTTTGATCTAAGGAAAGATAAACAAACATTTGAGGAGGCAAGAAAAGAATTCGGAAAAGATCAGGCTTCTTCATCAAAAACACAACCAAAAGTAAGAGAATGTGGAATGCCTCTGGTATTTGATCAGTCTTCTTCACTGAGAGAAGGAAAAGAGGTAATTAAGCTCATGTAATTCTTATGCACTTGCATTATTTGATAAAGGATGAGAGAATTGTACAAGAACTACAAAATTTGATTAGACAATATGAGATAGGAAAGGTAGATACCTTACTGAGTAGAGCAATACATCAAGTATCTAAAAAGAGACGAACAAATAAGGAACTACACCTGAATGCTCAGATTGGATATTATGATATAGATTATGTGGTCCTCGACTTAGGGTCATAGGTCAATGTTATGAAAAAGCAAACTTGGGCACTGATGGGAAAACCTAAGTTGATCTATTCCCCTATCAGGGTTAGGATGGATAATTAGCAAGTAGTAAGCCACTTTGGAAGACTAGAGCATGTCCCTATGGAAATCGATGGGGTTAGAACATTTGTAGACTTCGAAGTAATTGATATAGTTGATGATAACTATCTTTATCTCGCACTGTTAGGAATTGATTGGGCTTTCAATAATTATATTTTTGTTGACTTAAAGAAAAGAAGAATGACATTTGAAGGTGATTTCCTTAGGGTCATTGCACCTCTAGAATTTGATGAAGGTCACAGATACACAGAGCCCATCAGAGAAGAATATCACGCATATAAACTAGAGAATATATACAAATTGACAACAAGACAACATGATTACATTAATCCTACAACAAATGGGAATTTAAGCTGGTGAGGGGACAACGCATGTTCATCAGATTCGGAAGAATCACTAGAGAAATGGAAGAACAAAATGCATGAATTTTCTCCGCAGAGATGTGCTAGATTGACTAGAGAAATTCGATGGATCGACACGATAGTAAGTAATTTTCCCACCTTTAATGGTTTGAATCGCTTAGAAACTTTCTTACTGGAATTTGAATAAATTGTACCAGTCTAACAGAGATTTTTGGCACTAGATGAGGCCTTGAAATAAACTCCAACAAGATGGTGGGGAACACATAAGAATAACATCATAGACTGGGTGCAATGTCACACTTTGATGACAGTTCATTTTTCAAATCAAGTAGAAGTATGTGAAGTTAGATACACGGGTCAAAGATGTCTGAAAGACCATGTGCGAAGTTGTGAGCAGGTCTGGAGAAACATTCCTAAATAACAGTGGGTGCATAAATTCATTAACACACTGGATACAATGCCTATCAACTAGTACCTTCAAGCAGAACTGTGCCTCACCACTACAGATTGGCAAGGTATGACTCATAATTTTGTAGCTACATTTCTATTTGAAATTCAACACCCTACGGTAGATCAAGCTTTACAAGTTGTGAGACATAAAGTATTTGAGGAGGCACCTAACCTCCCTGTTGAGCAAGATGAGGATGAATGGACTATGCCTCTTTAGAAATTGCAAGGATGTTACAATATCAATGCCGATGAATACAGTGATCCTAGGAATGTGAACATTGCAAAAAAAAAAGAACAGAGAGACATAGAAGGACTAGGAGTTGAACTACCTTTTATTGGACAACGAATTAAAATCAAGAAAGTCAATATTGGGACAGAGCAAGCACCTAAGATGGCCAATGTTGGAGATTATTGGGATGATGCCACTATTGATAAGATCATAGAATTACTGCATGAATATCAGGACTTGTTTCCAACCAAGTTCACTGATATGAAGGGAATTAAAGGACCCATGGGAGAAATTAAGATTCCCCTGAAACCAGATGCAAGGCCAGTCAAATAGAGACCCTATAGATTGAATCCCAAATATAAGGAGAAAGTCAAGATTGAATCAGGAAAAATGCTTGAAGTAGGAATCATAGAACCTATTGAAGAGTCAGAATGGATTAGAGCTATGGTGGTTCAAGACAAGAAAGCATGAGAGATCAGAATCTATGTAAACTTGAGGAAATTAAATGATGCATGCTTACATGATCCATTCCCTACACCGTTTACTGATGACGTGTTAGATAATGTGGGAGGACAAGAAGTCTACTCGTTTGCAGATGGATTTTTCAGGTTATCACCAGATCAAGATTACCAAGGAAGATCACCGTAAGACCCCATTTGCAATAGAATGGGGATCCTACCAACACATAGTGATTCCTTTTGGACTAAAGAATGCACCAACTATATTTTATAGGGTGGTGGTCGAAGAATTCAAGGATTTTTTACATAAATGTCTGGAAGCCTAATTTGATGATTGGATTGTTTTTAGCTTACTACAAAATCATATTGAATGTTTAAGAATAATGTTGGATAAGTGTAGACAATGTCATATTTCCTTGAACCTGAAGAAATGCATTTTCTTTTCACCCTTTGGAGTCCTTCTAGGCCATATTGTGTGTAAGTAGGGGTTGCTGGTAGACCCATACAAGATTGCCATTATTGTTGATCTACCCCCCCTACTTCAGTCAAATAGTTGCACATTGTGCTGGGACATATTGGATAGTATAGGAAGTTCATTAAAGGCTATGCACAGATTACAACACCCATGGAGAAGCTTTTGAAGAAATATTTTTAGTTTAACTGGACAAAAGAATGCCAACAGGGCTTCGACACACTGAAACAAAAAATGGTTACTGCACCTATTGTTGTTTTTCCAGATTGGAGTAAGGAATTTCATGTGCATGTCGATGCATCATCTATTGAATTAGGAGTAGTGCTAGCACAACAAGGAGCTGGATATATTGACCATATGTTATCCTTTGCTAGTAGGAAGCTATCAGCAGCTGAGATAAATTACACTACCATTGAGAAAGAAGGATTAGCCATGGTGTATGCGCTGAAAAAATTTCGTCGCTACTTGTTGGGAGGACACTTTAAGATGTTCACTGATCACTTTGTGCTGAAATACCTAGTCAAGAATCTAGTGTTGGGGGGAAGGATATGCAGATGGCTACTGCTATTGCAGGAATACGATTTTGAAATTGTGGTCAAGCCAATGAGAATGAACAAGGGACCTGACCGCTTGTCTAGGTTAGAACATGGAGAGGAACCTACTAGTTTGAAGGATACACTACCAGATGCCCAGTTGCTAGCCATCAGGAATGTTGATGATCACTTCACCGAGATAGTTCATTTCCTATCAACAAGAATGGCACCTAGCGAATACATAGTCATTCAAAAGAAACAACTGGTAGTGCACACTACATATTTTTCACTTATAGTTGGACAACTATATAAGATGGGACCTGATGAGATCTTGAGGATATGTGTTTTGGAGGAAGAAATACCACTAATTCTGGAAGAAGCACATGAAGGCATCGAAGGAGGACACTACGCAGGGAAATAAACAATGCAAAAGGTTCTAAGAGATGGCCTCTGGTGGCCTCCTTTACACAGAGATGCTAAAGAATACTATAGAGCATGCAATGTATGCCAAAGAGTTTGGAAACCTTCTAGAAGAGATGAGATGCCTTTAACACCCCATCTAACCTTACAGGCATTCGAGAAATGGGCAATTGATTTCATGGGACCCATCAACCCACTAGGGAAGCGCACAGGGTCAAGATACATCATCACTGTGACAAAGTATTTAACCAGATGGGCAGAAGCAAGAGTAGTCAAGGACTATAGTGCAACTACATCTACACGATTCATATTTGATGATATCATAACTAGGCTTGGATGCCCAAAGATCCTCATGAGGGATCAAGGTGCACATTTTATGAATAATACTATTGAAGCCTTGACTCAGGAATTTGAAGTTCATCAACAAAAGAGAACTCCATACCACCTACAGGCGAATGGTACAGTTGAAGCTTTCAACAAGATTTTGGAGACTGTGCTGACGAAAATTTGCAGTATAAACAAAGATGACTGGGATTTGAGAGTACAAACTATATTATGGGCCTATAGAACCACTTGTAAGAATATGACAATGAAAACCCCATTTAAGGAAGAGAAAATTTGAAATGATAACTACGCGGAAGGAAGGTTGACTGAGATCAAGTTGAAGTGGTTAAAGAAGAAGAAAAGACAGAGTGAAGTAAAGAAAAAGAAATTGTTGGTTGAGAAGATCAAGGAGAATAGATCACCAAGAAAGATGGATCGCAAACAACTCAGGAAGCGGAAAAAGATACCAATAGATGCTTTGGATCACCTCGTGGGAAAGATGGAAAGACAGGTTGGCAAAGCCTGGAAAATGTGGGTCAAGTTGACCTAGGGTTTTGGTATTTAGGGTTTTTGACACCTAGGCTATGACCTAAGGATGTCCGAAAGCTATTTTTAATGTATAAATAAGAACCTAGAGGGGAGAAGAGGGGTTCACATTAGCATTCGGGTTTGACATGGATGGTAGTTGTGGTGATCATGATTGTTGATAGAGTGATTATTGTTGCTAGAAGAGAGAGAAGTGTTGAGAGTAAGAGCCTTATGGTATTGTAATATCTTCAGCTAGGTGCAAAGATCAACCCTGCAGCTAGGTGCACAGGGAAGGGAGAGAAAGAGAGAAGAAGAGAGAGAGATATGCAAGCTAAGAGTGCAAATAGAACTATATGTTTTATATAATATCAAGAAACACAGTTATGTGGACGTATCCCTAGGGAGAGGGTGAACCATGTATATCTAGTGTTATGTGTGATTGATGTTGTGTTCTTTGTCTTCTGATTATTCTATTATTGCATTATTGTGTTAGATCTGAGATATAATTGTGCGAAGTAGGTTTAAGTTGATAAATTATATCTAGATGTTGTGTTTCTATCTCTTTGGATCCACTTTACATTTCCTCTGATTGTAGACACCTGTGTCCTGCAAACCCCTATTTCTACTTCAGGTGAGACTGCATCTACATCGTAGGTGTTGCTAAAAGGGCCAGTAGTTAGGGCTTGTTGCTGCACTGTTAGAGTTGAACCCTAGGTCTGCCCCTGTGCCAACATTGTATTATCATGTTTGATAAGGTTTAAAAATGGATGAACTCGAAAGTGGTCCCCTTATGGTGAAAGCCCTCATGATAAGACACTTTGCGGTTGAGTTTTCCTTGAAGTATGGTTGGAGAATCTATGCTTATATGTGGAATAATAAGATGAAGATCAATGAAATTGTTATTGAAACTATCCTAGATGGATAGTTCTTATCAGGCCATTTCCGGTGGTATGTGGAATGTCACATAACTCCTCATGGTTTGAGAGTTATGGCCTTATGAAGTTGGAGGACCCTCATGTGTTCGCTCGAAGCCCCAAAAGGTAAAAGAAGTCAAAGTGCTTGATAAGAAGAAATTATTATTTAAATGGTAAAGAAAAGTGACAAAGTCAAGGAGGAATATTTAAATGATAAAGAAATGGAGAACTTTTTATTTATGGAAAGTGGTTAACCCTAAAATGAGGAAAATAGGTTAAGTAACCTAGAAATGGGTTAAGTGATATAGAAGTGGGTTAAGTGACCTAGAAGATTCTTCTAAGGAAGCTACTTGGAAAGTATAAATAAGAGGCAAGGGTCTCTTATGTTTGTGCAATTATTGTGCATCTCTTGTGTATCTTTGGTGAGGATCTTGTGTGGATCTCTTATGCATCTCTTGAGCATGTATTGAATATCTATTCTGAGAGAGAGGAGATAAGGAGGATCGCATGGATGCATCAAATTTTAGACAAGTTTGATATCATGATGATAGAAGTCTCTAAAGTTCAGAAACCCTAGTTTCTAAGGTATACGTGGGCTGTAGTGAGCTAGAGCGCATACATACACGGGCTGAATGAAGACATGGCACGTACAGTTGATGAAGTCATGAAGAATTGTGGTTGAGTTTGTGCCAGGCTCTTGAAGACTGAAGAAGGTTCTAGATATGAATTCTATGGGCTCAGATCTGCCACTGAGACTCTGGTATGGTTACATTGTTGCATTGATGGATACTCTTGCATGTTGTGTGGTGAATGCTTAATGCAGTCTTGATATGGATGTTGTGATTTGGTTTGTGTTGGTTGATGGAGTGAGACACACTCTTATGATTCAGTTATGACATGATTTTTATAGCACAGTGGTTGCCTATATATGATGAGTAGCATTCATATTGTATGGTTCAGAAGAATGAGTTAGTTGTTGGAGAGCTTGGATGTATTGTGACTGGTTATGGATCATATTGGAGAGTGAAAGACAGAAGAGAATGTGATCGAAGGTTGCAAAGGATCTCAGTTCCTCTTGAAGAGAAAAACCTAAGAGCTTAGAAGTGATACGCAAGTTGTATAACAGACTGGCTACATACATACGCGAGTTGTACTACTGGTAGGGCACACACATACTTGTGCTGCACTACCGACAGGTCATGTACCTGTTGAAAAATTGATATCTATTGAGGATTGTTGCCTCATCTTAGTTAGTCTTGAGTGTGTAAGCAGAGTCTTTCATTATAGAGCTGGTTCTCTTGTAGAGTTGTACTCTATTCAGTTGTTGTTGATAAACCCAAGGATTGAAGTCCATAATAAAAAGAAAATTGTACATACATCTTGTGTTCCTTGTGGTGATGATTTGTTGATATATGCTACTAATATATGTTCACATTTTACTGGTTATAAATAAAAACAATAAGTAATGAGTAAATGGTGATTACTAACTAGTGAGTTTTGTGTAAGAGGGAAGTTTTGGGAAAAAGATCCCTACATTGTTCACCCCCCCTCTCAGTTTAGTCGGTGTGTCCAACATGCGTAATATTGGCATGCAGAGTGCACACCCGTACTAATGGCACGTGTGGTGTGTGCAATATAGGAAGAGGGCAGAAAATTTTTGTTGATGCGCACATAATGTGGGTATATGTTGTTGCACGCAAATTTAGTTAATGGTGCGTGCAGAATATTGGTGTGCGATGGGAGCGTACTAAAATTGGGCATGGTGCATCACGTAGAGTGAAATGCATGTGGAATATTAGTGTACGACAAAAAAATGGAGCACGACACAAAAAATTGTGCGCAACAAGTATTAGTGCAAGAACCAAAGTTGTGTGTGGTGGATATTGGCTCATGACACAAAAGTAGTGCACACCAGTTATTGACGTGACAAAGAAGTGATGCACAATGGTTATAGGTGTGTAGAGCACGATTTACCTAGTGGTCTTGCTGCATATTCTAAATATGGGTGTACAAGTTTAAATTTGTGCGCACAAAGTCATTTGGATGGTGAACAACAACAAAAAACCAACAAATTTGTGCGACATTTTATACCGTTTGAACATCATCTTTTTGCAACGCATTTTTGAGGCCCTTAACAACGTTTTTAGCTACCCAAAAACCATGAGAACGAATTGTACCAAGGTACACTATGTCTCTGCAACTCAAATAAAAGATCCCAGAAAGATCTTTCTCATGGTGTAAACCGTTTGTCAAACAAAGCTTCTATGAGAAAGTTACAGCACAAACAATGGAGGTAAAATTTTAAGACCCAACTAACTTCGAAGAGTCATAACTTTCTGATCTAGAATCAGATTGAGGCGCAAGAGTAGTTGATGGAAATATATTGAACCATAGAATAAATTCCTAGAGCTGAATTAAATTTTTTGGCATGTTAAAAATGTTGAATATGGCAAAGAAGGTACTTATAGCATTCCAGACCAAAAACACGAATTGGCCTAGAACTTCTGCAGGCTGTAACTAGCAGCCCGAAACGTAGAAAGAGGTGAAACTTGGACAAAATGTACAAAATATGTATATGCAGAAACCCAATTGAGATCCTAAGAAAAATCCAATGGAGTAAGTGCAAAAATTCATAATTACAACGTAGAGTTGTGCCAAGTTGAAGAGTGAACAAAATAATTAATGGGCAATTTTCAAATAACCATAACTTTCTGCTCAAGACTTAGAATTGAGCATGGGAGTAGGAGTTGGAAAGGTGTTGGAAAGTAGAATATAAATATTCACCCAAATTATTGATCTAGGCATTCAATTGTTCAGGAAATTAGAAGAAATAATTCTGATATATTATTGAACCAGAATGTTTCATATTTTCATGAAATTGTTGAGTCAGTTAACCTGACAAAGTTTTTTTGGCTACACATTTTCTAGAGTTAACAAAAACTAGATCAGATCAGTATCAAAAAAGAGTCTAGAGGAATGGATGATGCATAGGGTACTTACAGCCATGAATATGAGTTAGAGGGATGGATGTCCATTTGGGCATTGAAGGAACAAACTCCAATGAGCATGGAGAAGGAAGGGATGAAAACATGAATATGGTAGAGACCATTAAAAATTTACAGAAGGATGTCCAAAGCCATAATGCTGATAATGAAAGGATTATGAGAGACAAGGAGCAACAACAGTAATTCAACATGAAGTTAATGTAGATATTAAACAAAATAGAAAAGAAATTGGATAAAGAGAGTGGCTCAAGCAAATTAGGAAGTCACAGGTCTCCTGATGAGAAAAGAAGAACCAAAAGTGTTAGCAGACATCACCATCACTCCTCGAGGCATTCCAATAAGAGAGCACACAACAACTCAAGTCAATCCCCTTTTAGGAAGCATAAGAGGTTTGGAGTGGATGAGATACAAGGAGAAATGAACAAAATCAAATCTCCCACATTTGATGGTGAGCACAAGAAGGATGAACATGCAGAGACATGGCTACTAGGCATGAGAAAGTATTTTCAATTGCATAATTATTCATCTCAGGTAGAAGGAATAATTTTCATCTATTAACTCAAGGGAAAGGCATCCATGTGGTGGGATCATCTTTTTCAGGTGCAACACATTAAAGAGAAAAGTGTTGGAGGAAATTCCAGAAGTATTTTGAGAAGAAATACTTGACTAAGAGATACTATGTTAAGGTCCTAACCCGCACATAGGTAGATCAATGTATTCAGATGTAATAATGGTCAATATTAATAAGGCCTTTCAATAAAATAGAATAAGGCGAATGTAAGAAGACCTAATAGAAGCTTCTGCTTCTAGAAGGATCTTCCTCTAGATGCTTCTCTTAATAGACATATTTAGTATAAATAAGGGTCGAGGGTATGAGAACCCTAGCTTGGAGATTATTGTAACAGAGCGTTGCTCGATTGGAGGTTTCCCCCTCGAAGAGGCCTGTGAACATTTCTTTCCGAATCAAAGTGCTAATTCTATTGCTATTGTTATATCATTTCTGTGTATTGTGAAGATTATGCTAAATATTTTACTGTTATTCTTCCATTTCTAGCATTTTATTTCTGTTCTGCATATTTTATATATCTGGTATCTTGAAAGTGGTATCAGAGCACTTTCCTTGGCATAAATTATGGGTATTTTTTTCCAGGGTAGAGACGTATTCCGACATCTTTAAGCCACAGAGATCTGTCGTTACGCACATAAACCCGTGGTTGAGGGATTCATACACGCAGTAAATACAAGTGGTTCTTAAGTGCACATCTGTTGGCCACCCTTGTAACCCCTGTTGGTACCCCTTCGAGTGGTAGCGCATCAGACAACACCTGTGTACGGATTGGCCTAGATTTCCTGAAGCCCTCTTTAGATAAATCTATCGACCACTGGACTGCTATAGTGTCACCGAGAACAACACTCGGGAAGATACTCTCTAGTACCTGGGTAGTCGGGTAGTATGGCTAAGGGTATGGTCTATCCTCCTTAGTTAGTGCCCTGAGATATTGGGTCGAGTACTATTGTTGGACCCCGCACGTATATAAGAGAGCTATAGCACAGGGCAAACCCTTGTCTGTAGAACCCTTGAATACCTAACCCTTGGGGAACATAAACAAATTAAACTGGCGAGATCTATTGCTGCGCATCTGTGTTCGGGTTGCTAAGTAAATACACATTTCTCTCTGGTTCAGAATTTGGGGATTTCAGCACTGCAACATTCTTCATACCAAAGTATAACCCCGCAGTTGTAAAAAAAACAAAAAAAAAAAGTTTGGAATTTTTTTCACCATTATTTGAGACCTATTACATTAGATTCATATGTTCTCCCTTATCACATTCATCCATATCATTTTTCTGCAAAAATTTCTAACCCCGCCCACTCCCTTTTCAGTTCACCCATCCTCATGGCCCATACCCATAGCCAAGAATTAGAGTCTCGCTTCAACACCTTGCAATCTGGTTTCCTCGAGACCCAATAAGAAGTGCAACAACTCAGTGTTACTATTGCCTCCAGTGATGCATCCATAAATGCATCCATAAATGTAGCCGTGCAGTCCGCAATGGTGGATGTCAAACATGAATTGACCACCCAGCTTGAGTCTGTATTTGCATCACTCTGCACCAAACTCAAGATCCCTACCAATGACTCTTTTCCTGATGCACATAAAAAGACTGAAGGTGAAACTTCTTCCCATTCCTTTCAACCCCATCACTTTCAACGGGACATACACCTTCCACGGGTGGATGTAACCAAATTTGATGGCTCAGACCCCACTGGTTGGGTCACCCAAATGGAACATTATTTCTCTCTCTACAACATTACAGATGACTTTGCCAAACTCCGGTATGGTGTTCTCCATCTAGATCAAGAACGCTGACAATGGTGGCAATGGAGAAAAACTTCTCGTCAAGGGTATACTGCTTGGACCCAATTTGTGGCAGATCTTTATGAACTCTTTGACACTGACACCAACCATTTGGGCCATTTAACAAAATTGAAGCAATCAGGCATAGTAGAAGACTTCATAGCTGCATTTGAGTGACTGGCTTTTCAAACAGAGGGCATGACTAATGCTTTCTTTCTAGAGTGTTTTATTAGTGGCCTCAAGGAGGAGATTCGGGCCCATGTCCTCATGGATCGACCTATGACTTGGGTGGAGGCTACCAAAAAAGCTAAAGAAGAACAACAAATTGTTTCCTCTCAAAACCGTAAGCCTTCCTTTATCCCTCGCCCTAAACTAGTAAACCCCACTACTCCCTCCACCCCATTAAAAATCCAAAAATTGACCAGGGATGAAATGGTTGAATGCCAACTCAAAGGTCTCTATTATAATTGTGATGACAAATATTTCCCAGGCCATAAATGTAAGGAACAAAATCTTTTTATGGCCATCTCTGAGGATATTCCGGAAGAGGATTTTGACACTCCCCTTGTGCCCGAGTCACCAGAAATCACCTACATAAACCCTCCCTCTGACCCTTCCGAAGTGGAACCGATCATTTCCCTCAATGTTCTCACCAACTTCTCTGCCCCCCAAACCCTCAATTTAATCGATTACATCAAGCACCAAAAGGTCATCATTCTGGTTGATAGTGGCAGCACCCACAATTTTATTCATCGCCGCATTGCCCAAGAAACCCATTGCTACATCCATGTTGTCAACAATTTCCAAATCATGATTGCCAATGGTGGTTCTA
>ML792479.1:401566-415308 GCA_009831015.1 Picea engelmannii | reverse complement strand
TATAACCCTAAATTGCACCACACATGCTTACCTGGCATCAGGCCAACTCATATCCCTTCTTTGCCAAAAAACTACTGAACAACTCTTCTAAAAACTCCATTTTTAAAAAGAAAACTCTAGCAGGCTCACTACAGCCCGCGGGCAAACGCTAGAAGGCCCACTACAGCCCACGGGCAAATGCTAGCAGGCCCACTACAGCCCGCGTTTGCCTTCAGAATCACAAAAAAGGGAAAGTTGTCGACAGAACGAAAAGCTTTTGGTCAGTTAACTGGAACTCCCCGCCATGCATGGCTGAGAGTTCGTCTAAAACCCTAGCTCCTTCTAGCCTATAAAAGGAGGGGTAGGGGTACTATTCAAGGAGGAAAAATCATAGCAAAGAAACTCTGCCAAATTTCCAAGTCCGTTTTGTCCCAACCCTTTAGCCTCGCCTCAAGCTTTAGGAGAAATTCAAGCAACAACAGTTGGAGGACAAAAGAAAAGGAGGAGCCCAGGATCAAGATCGAGGAACGGTGGTCGGTCTCTAAAATCATTGTAATTTGATTCATATTGAGATTAATGAAAAAGATGCTTTTCCCGTCCCAAATACATGAGTCTTATCTATGTTATTTGATTTATGTTTAATCTCTAACCCTCTAGTAGATCAGTAGCATGCATGCCTAGTTTTGTCTTGATTGCAGGAAAGCTTTTTGGAAGGAGCAGCAGCAGCAAGGGGATAAAAGCTCAAAGTAGGATCTACTTCAACCGTCGATAAAAAGGTTAGTTGATTCTTCTCATGTTTTCCTGAGAAAAGGGGTTTTAGATTTGGGTAGAAGGTTAAAAGTAAGCTTATGAAGGGTCATGATCTGCGTACAAGTTTAAAGCCCTAGCTTGTTAGTCCGTAGGGTAGAATACCCCACAACACCCTCCAACCACTTCCGATTCCCCCTACTATTTCGAAGGATATCTCTATGGACTTTATTACAGACTTACCCAAATCAGGGAATAAATCAGTCATAATGGTGGTGGTGGATCGCCTTTCCAAGTATGCTCATTTTTGCGCTCTTCCCCACCCATTTACTGTATCCACGGTGGCTCAAATTTTCATGGACCAGGTCTTTAAGCTTCATGGCATGCTGCACTCTATTGTTTCCGATCGAGACCCAACTTTCACAAGAAATTTTTGGTAAGAGTTGTTTAAGCTACAAGGCACACAATTGCATCTAATCTCAGCTTATCATCCCCAAACGGATGGTCAAATGGAAGTTGTCAACAAGTGTTTGGAAACATACCTGAGGTGCTTTGCCTCTGAAAAACAACACCAGTGGGCTCAATGGTTACCCCTTGCCGAATGGTGGTACAACACTACATACCATACAACCACTCGCATGACTCCTTTTGAAGCGGTATATGGACATAAGCCACCTTCAGTTCTCTCATACTTACCGGGTACCTCGAAGGTCCAGATGGTTGACCAAACACTTACAATCCAAGAGGATATCCTTTGTACCCTTAAAGAGAACTTGGTCATGGCACATAATAGAATGAAGCAATAAGCAGATCAAGGTCGCTTTGAATGTCAATTTGCAGAAGGGGATCAGGTGTTTCTGAGACTGCAACCATATAAGAAAACTCCCCTCAAGGCCGAGCATTGTCAGAAGCTAGCACCCAAATTTTATGGCCCTTACATAGTTCTCAAGCATGTGGGACAAGTCACATATCAGTTAGCTCTGCCCAGTCAATCGAAGCTACATCCTATTTTTCATGTTTCATGCTTGAAGAAGGTGATTGGAACCAGGTGCCAAATTCAAACCAACCTTCCAGAGTTAGCTGAAGAAGGATCCATTTGGCTACAACCAGAAGCCGTTTTGGACCAGCAAGAGCATTGCCTATGTCAGAGAACCATCAAGGAAGTGCTAGTATAGTGGAAAGATATGACTCCAACAGATGCCACTTGGGAACCAGCTACCATTCTACAACAGTTTCCACATCTCAAGCCTTGAGGACAAGGTTGTTTTTAAGGGGGCGGACATGTTAAGGTCCTAACCCGCACATAGGTATATCAATGTATTTGGATGTAATGAAGGTCAATATTAATAAGGCCTTTCAATAAAATAAAATAAGGTGGATGTAAGAAGACCTAATAGAAGCTTTTGCTTCTAGAAGGATCTTCCTCTAGATGCTTCTCTTAATAGACATATTTACTATAAATAAGGGTCAAGGGTATGAGAACCCTAGCTTTGATATTATTGTAATAGAGCGTTGCTCGATTGGAGGTTGCCCCCTCAAAGAGGCCTGTGAACATTGCTTTCCGAATCAAAGTGCTATTTCTATTGCTATTGTTATATCATTTCTGTGTATTGTGAAGATTATGCTGGATATTTTACTGTTATTCTGCCATTTCTATCATTTTATTTTTGTTCTGCATATTTTATATATCTGGTATCTTGCATACTATGATAAGAAAATGAAAGAGTTTTTTGAACTCGAGCTTGGGAGTATGACCATAAATGAATATGAAAGAATTTTTTAGAACTTTTGAAGTATGTTTCTTTCATCAAGGATGAGATATTTAAGATTCATAGGTATTTGAGTGGATTTCCATCATTCATCAGTGACAAAATACAGTATGATGATTCCAAGACATTGGAGGAGACCATAAGGATAGATAAATGCCTATAGGATTAGCAAAAAGAAAGGCCAACTTTTCAAAGAGCTTGGGAAGACAAAAACAAATTCAGGATGGATTAGAGGAAGAAGGGAACTAAGACACCATTCTTTAGGAATAATCCTCAGGGAAAACCAACTTCTAGAGAACCCAAAATGATTGAGACAGGGGGACAAAGGCCAAGGAAACCACCTATTCAGTGTTGGGGTTGTAAAGGAGATCATATGTTCAGAGATTGTCCTCATAGAGGTGAAAAAGTAAGTATTATTCACAATATACATCAAGATGAAACAATGGAGGACATGGGCAGAAATGTACCAAGGATCTATGCATCCCTAGACAATAAGAAAGATGAGTATTAGTCACATATGATTGAAGTGGAAGGTATGATGAACAACCAAACCATTTCTATTTTAATTGATTCATGAGATAATCATAGTTATATAGATCCTAAGATGGTGGAAATTTTTCATTTTCCAAGAAGCAAGTATGGAAAATCTTGGTTGGTGTAGCTGGCTACCGAAACCAAAAGAAAAGTTAATGAGATGGTTAAGTCATGTCTTATGGACATGAATGGACTAAACACTAGGGAAGATTTTAACATATTGCCTTTAAGTTCCTATGACTATCTAATTGGGATGGATTGGTTGGACTAGCATCATGCGATCCTAGACTAACATCATAAGGCATTTACTTGCTTGGATGAGGAAGGGAACCTAAGGAAAGTGCAGAAAACTCCTAGGGAAGTATCCATTAAAGAAATTTCATCATTGCAGCTGAAGAAATGTTACAAAAAAGGGTGTCAAATATTTTCATCTCATATGGAAGAGACACCTAAAGATAAGGTTCCAAATTTGGAAGATCAAGCAGTCCTGGAATATTTTGAAGATGTGTTCAAGGAGGTACTAGGACTACCCCCAAAGAGAGATATTGATTTCTCTATAAATTTAATTCTTGGAGCAACTCTAGTGTCAAAGACTCCTTATAGAATGAGTACACCAGAGTTGAAGGAGTTGCAAATGCATATTGAAGAGACTCTAAAGAAGGGGTATATACGCCCAAGTGTGTCACCTTGGGGTGCCCTAGTCTTGTTCATGAAGAAGAAAGACGTGACATTAAGATTGTGCATTGATTTCAAACAGTTGAATAAAGTGAATTTAAAGAACAAGTATCCTCTGCCAAGGATTGATGATCTCTTTGATCAATTGAAGGATGCAAAGATATTTTCAAAGATAGATCTCAGATCATGATACCATCAAGTAAGGATTAGAGAGAAATATATTAGCAAGACCATCTTCAAGACAAGGTATGGTAATTATGAGTTCACAGTGGTGCCATTTGGGTTGTGAAATGCACCAATTGTTTTCATGTGCTTAATGAATGGTGTTTTCCAAGAATAATTAGACAAGTTTGTCATTGTATTTTTGAATGACATTCTTATATATTCTAAATCAGAGGAAGAGAATGAACAACACTTGAGGATGGTATTACAAGTATTAAGGGAGCATTAGTTGTATGCCAATTTGAGAAAGTGCTCATTTTATCAGAAGAAAATTCATTATTTGGGACAAATCATTTCAGAGGATGGGATAGTAGTGGATCCCAAGAAGATAGAATCCATTAGAGAATGTTCATCGCCAAAGAACGTGAAAAGGGTTAGAGCATTCATGTGCCTTGCAGGATACTATAGGAGATTTATTGAAGGATTCTCAAAGATTGCACACCCAATCACTTCCTTGCAAAAGAAGGGTCTGAAGTTTCAGTGAATGTTGGATTGTGAAAAGAGTTTCCAACACTTGAAACAATTATTAACAAGTGCTCAAATACTAAGGATTGTATACCCAAATGAAGACTTCATTGTATGCACAGATGCATGTAAAGAAGGAATTGGTGGAGTCCTCACTCAAAATGGGTTTGTTATATGTTATGAATCAAGGAAGTTGAAGGAGAATGAAAGACATTATGCCACTCATGATTTGGAGTTGGCAGCCATAGTGCATGGATTGAGGAAATGAAGACACTACCTCATGGGGAAAAGGTTTGAGTTGAGGATAGACCATAATGGTCTGAAATATTTATTTGATCAACCAACTCTAAATGCTAGGTAAAGCATATGGCTAGAATTTCGCAGTGAATATGACTTTGATATAAATCATATCAAGGGGAAAGAGAACAAAGTGGTTGATGCACTCAACAGAAGATTGCATGAATTGCATGCTACATCCATTATCATGTACTGATCATATTTGAAAGACATAATTAGAGAGGTTGCCAATTCAGATTTGCAATACAAGGAATTAGTGGAAAAATTACAAGAAGGTAATTTGCAGCAGAAAATTGAAGAATATAAGCTAAATAATAATGAAATTCTCATGTACAGGGGAATAATTTATGTACCAAATTCCCATGAATTAAAAAAAATGATATTGAGATAAATGCATAATGTACCTTATGTTGGGCACCCATGTTATCAGAAAACTATTGCAGCTGTCAAGAGCCAATATTATTGGCTAGGCATGAAGAAAGAAGTTGTTGATTTTATTGCCAAATTTTTGGAAAGTCAAAAGGTAAAGGTTGAGAATAGACACATAGCTGGTTTGCTACAACCATTACCCATTACTGAGTGGAAATGGGAAGTTGTAACAATGGATTTAATCACCAAACTGCCTAGAACAAACAAGAAACATGATTCTATCATGGTAGTGGTGGATAAGCTTACTAAAGCTACCCATTTTGTTCCAGTTAAGCTCACTCACAAGGAAACCAACATTGTTGATGTTTATTTGAGAGAAATTGCTCGATTACATGGCATACCTAAGAAAATTGTGTTTGACAGAGATCCAAAATTTACCTCAAATTTTTGGAAGGGATTATATAATGAATTTGGAACGAATTTAAATTTTAGTACAACTTATCATCCAGAATTAGATGGAAAAATAGAGGGTGAATCAAACAATTGAGGATATGTTGAGGATGTATGTGATGGATAAACCATAAAAATGGGAAGACTACCTACACTTAAGTAGAGTTTTCTTATAACAATGGGTACCAAACATCTCTAAAGATGAGCCCATTTGAGGCACTTTATGGTAGAAAGTTCAACACACCAGTAAGTTGGGATAACCCAATAGATAGAGCAGTGGTTGGGCCATATTTACTTAGGGAAATGGAGGAGAAAATGTTGAAAATAAAGAAAAATTAAAGGATGCCCAAGAAAGGAAGAAAATCTATGTTGATAAAGGAAAAACTCATAGGGAATTTAAAGTTGGGGACCATGTCTTCTTGAAAGTGAAGGCCAACAAAAGTTCCCTGAACTTGGGAAATTGTTCAAAGTTGGTAGCTCGCTATTGTGGGATGTTTGAGATCCTAGAGAGGATTGGTCCAGTAGCTTATATGATTTCATTGCCTGTATCTATGTCTGTTCATAATGTATTCCATGTATCATTTCTTAAGAAATATATACTTGATCCTAATCATGTTATTGATTGGAATGTGTTTTAGGTGGAGAAAGACAACGCTATCCAAGTGCATCAAATATGCATTATGGACCGAAAAATAAAACATCTCCAGAATCGATCCATAAGGCTTGTAAAGGTGCAACGAACCTGGTACGATCCTGAGGACTCTACTTGGGAGCATGAGGATGCAATGCATATATAATACACACATGATTTTGGGGATTTTTGAATCACTGAGATATGGAGTTTTAGATATTGTTGGCATAGGGGAATACCCAGGGTTCAACGCTACAACAACGCACCAACAAAACCTTAACTACTAACCCTTTCGAAAACACCTGCGAAGCAGATGAAGTCTCACCCGAGGTAGAGGCAGGGGTGGTTGCAAGACTCAGGTGTCTGCAACATTAGCTAGGACACATATCCGTGATTATGATACTTAATGGAGCACATAGCACTGTCAGTTCCTCAATATGCACTCAATATCCTCTTCACTGATATAATAGAGCTTCATAGCATTCACACTAATATAATGTATTTAAGCACTTAGCATAGGTAAATAGATCAGATCTAGTGGATCTAGAACTAAGCATACTCATATATATCATATCTAACATTCTCACATATCATTAGCACTAATCATAAGCATATCTATCTAATCATCTCAAAGCACTTAACAAATAACACATAAATGCATCAGAACACCACACAAAGCATAATAACAGAGTATTTATGTGGTTCACCCCCACCTTGGGGATACATCCACCAACTGTTCTTCTTTATTGGCTTCTCAATGTATTACATGCACAGAGCCACCAAAAACCCTATTTCTCTACAGATAGGAGATCTGTGCAGCTTGCTAGATCCTCCTTCCCTGCGTTACAACACAAAGCCCTTTACAATCTATTACAACCACTTGCACTTAGCTTTTCAAGTTCTCACAGTAGGCACAAAGAATCTACATGCCTCACTTGCATGTAGCACTTAACTATCTTGCATACACCACATAGATGCCCCATGCTTCTATATAGTCTAATCATCTATTTATATATTACAAAATAGGCCTAAACATGGGTAAACCCATGGGCCAACATCCCATTCCCGTTACATATTCCCCAAAACCCAAAAAGGGCCCAAAAAGGGGTTGTGATCCTTTGATCTCCACTTCTTCTTGTGCTCATCCATCGATAGGCTATCGAAGTTCCAAAATAGGTCAACTTGACTAAGAATCTCCCAAAACTTGGTCAAGGGCCAATAGGCCCCCAAAACTCACCTGTGACTCATCTCAAGTCACTCTACTCTGATCAGTTCTACCTCAAACGCCTCGATCTTGGCTCAAGATTCTTCAACCTACTGTTGTGCTACGACCTCTTGCTCAGTGAACTCATGGATTACTGCATCATTCACTGGCCCTTCTAGGCATTGTTCTGCTGTGGTGACAACCTGTTCTAGCTCTACTCCTCGGCTTTCAAGCTTTGTAAAAAATTGATAGGCCCTATCTTGCATAGGTTGGAGTTGTTGAGTTACTTCCATAACTTTTCTCTGGATCGTATGGATTTACTGCTGGATAGTGCATTAATCTTGAGACCACTTCATTCTTTCCACGATCGACAGGGCCTTCAGCTATGCCTATAGTGTGTCTGCGTGTTACTTTGCTTCCTAGAGTTGCGACTCCAGTGCTTGCAACTCTAGATTCTTGGTGAGGTTCTCATATGTTTGGGCACTATGATTACTCAGCTTCTCATTCCCCAACAAGATCTTTAGTCTCTCAACTGTGCTCTTGGTGGTTGCTTCCCTTTGGTCTCTTATGTCCTACGGGGTCTTGGGCATAATGCGTAGCTATAAATATGCTATGCGTTGTTGGAGCTATTGGATTACTTCTTCAAGTTGCGCCACCTTCTATGGGACTTTCTCTTCGGTCTTTAACTCTACGACTATCATAGAGAGAATTGCTATGTGGACCTTTTCCTTTACTTCAAGTTTCTCTGTGAGCAATTGTTATTTTTCTTCATCCCACTTCTCTTGGAGATCAATCTTTTCTCGTTCTGCAATATTGTGTTTCTCTAGAAGGAATCCCTGCATTTGTGCCAAAGCCTGAGTGTCTTACGTTGTTTCCTCTTGCGCTTGTCGAAGGTAGGCTTCGACTGTATCAACTATTCAGTGGAGTTGAGCTGGCTCATATCCCAATTCTATTGTTCCTACAGACAGAGGCGCAATGGAGATATCACGACTAGATTGTAGTTCTTGTTGTACTCCTTAGATATCAATATCGATTCTATCGTACATCGCTTTTTGCTTAGCCTCTTGTTTCTCTGCTATCTCCCGTGAAGCATCATTCAGGGCCGCTATAATGAAATCAAAGTCATATGAGGTGAGGATAGTCTGCGTTTTGGTCATAGAATCTTTTGACTTCTTCTGGGAAGAGGGATTCGGGGGGGAAACCTTCCTTTTCTTCGAGGGGTTCTCCTCATCTCTAAGCAATGTAACCTCACCTTTCTTATGTTCAACTTTTGTGCCATCTATCTCTCTGCCATCACCTCCTTGCTCTGGTGAGATGGAAGAAGTCTTCCCGGATGCACTATATAAATCTTGGACCTCTTCACTCTTCTTTATCTTGCTAGGTCCGGGTGTATTTGATGCAGTTTATGGACTGTCTATATCATATATCTCTACAGGGTTTGCTAGAATGAGAAGGTTTGCCGACCAGTCCTTGGTGACCTCCTCCAAGTCCTCCTTTGTTATCTTGTGCTCATCAGCACGTGTTGTAATGTAAATAAAATGTCGATCAATGCTAAACTTCATCAAGGGCCTGAATCTGTGGAGAGTATTCATGGTCATACGAGGCTTGGACTGGATGGCTACCTTCAACTAATCGTAGTATGTATGGAACACGTTATTTGACTTCCATTTCTTATTCATGTCACTTGAGTACCAAAACATACTAAACTTCACGGCCAAAGGTTCAAAGGGATCGATGTCTAGGAAGGTCACACCTTTCGACATCTCCTAGGAGATGAAAACGATCAATATCAAAAGCCAGCTAAAATGGAATTTGTACCCTTGATATTGCGCTTATGTACATTCAAGTTCCAACTGGTTCACTAGATACTTTGCCCAATTAATTTGTAGGCCCTCTGTACACTTCCCTATGAGGTCGACTATAAATCCAGTCACTTGGGTGGGTCGGTTCATTCGTATGAACTTTCCTGCGATCAATTGACAGGCGAGGCACACTGCACCACTCTGGATAGAATCTACCTTGTAGTCTCGCGTGGATTTATCGACATCGTTGTAAGTCTCTTTTATTTTGTGTGCTAGAGTACAATCCATGGATTTTCTGGGGTAGAAATCCTAAGGGTCAAGGGCTTGCATACTAAGCCCGGTGATTCGATTAATCAATGTCGGATCCACTGTGATACGGAGGTTTAACCATAAGTATCCACCATGGTAACAAGATAGCAATATCTTGACACATGCATTCACCTCCTAGTGTCGTCTGAAGTGAGGAATCTTCATGACGTTGAGCAGTGTGGACTACGGGAGGTTCATATTCCATGAATGGGGGATTATCTTAGAATTATTTCCCTTTGTTCTAGTTAGGTACTTATGTGGGGTGATCATGTTGTATACCTTTCTGTCACTGAGGTTGATGTCACTAAAATTCAATGCTGCAATCTTTTCTTGGTCTGCATGAACTGCACGTATCCCCTTCGGGAGGTATGTAGTGACCAAGGCGTACTCAAAGTCTCGAGGCAGAGTGTCTCGATTTATTGCGTCCCTCAGAGGTGGTAGATAGACATGTAATATACTCGGGATTAATTTAGCATTCATGAGATCATCCCTGTGCTTAGTTCACTTCTCATCTGATAGTTGGGATGGTCTAGCTCGAGCAATGGATGGCTCGAGCAATGGATGGAGAGGTTGGCAATCCTCTCGTCGACGATTCTTGTATACCTATAGACAATCCTCTCTCCGACATGACTCGTTCAGTCATCAAGTCAAGGAGTACTTTTGTCACTGATTCTTCAACTGCGTTGAGTTCCTCGGACATACGCGCTCATGATTAATTAGATCGGGGTCAAATTATCTTAGACACTGCACTAGAATAAACAACAAGAGCACAATGATCACTATATATAATTCACTTAGTTTGCGGGTTCAAACTCTTGGCTAGGAAAAGTGTTCTCCATGCATGGCGCATAAGGATAAATAGGTAACTTGGTAATGATTCACTTGTAATGGGTATGAATCCTCAGTAACTCTTTTTCTATCTGTTATGGTGCGGTCCAACGGTCTGATGGTGAGATGACTATCCATAATTGTCTTTCTATCCATTTGAAGCATCAATTGAATGGTTATAATGTCCCCAATAGCTATATTGCTTTTCCATGGTGAAGTTCCATGTGTCGTTGTTATGATATCCTGATGAAGTTCCAATTTTGCAAATTTCCCTCCTGCAAAGTTCCCTCTAGAAATTTCTATAAATTTTCAATCTTATATCTCTTCTTACATAGCTTTCTAGCCTTCTTCCTAATGATCTTCGTCTTGGTCTACCTTTTTCCATTCTAATGTTTATCTTATTTGGACATAGTCACTATGCGTTGTTGAGGTTCTTTCCTAGGATTCAGGGGTAACACCTCTTCTTTATATGGGATAGGTACTTCAGTCTTCTGTGAGTCCTCTAATGTTCTTGTAGCTTCAACATCCATGCCTCTAGTGTTAAGTAGTTTCGATCTATTCTCCTGTTCTTTAATCATGTGATCCTTCTAGTCATGAAATCATTTAACTCTTGTTTCTTCTGCTCCAAAACTTATTCTTCTTCTTTTCGTCTGGCCTGATCTCTATCAAAGCAAGGTTTTCCTATTAAAATGGTAAATGGGGGGTTGTCCGCAATAAATTTAAGAATCTCAAAATATTCTTCAGTTGAAGTTCCATTAGCATTCATAGATATTTGAGTGAGCTTTCCACATAGGTTTACCAATTTTCCTTTGAATAACCCTATTCCTTCTAATGAGGGAGCCATAGAATGCCTCCCTATAGCTTCCCAAGTTCTCTTTGTCATGATATTCACCTGTGTTTCCTCATCTATAATACAGTCAATGTCGAAGTCTCCTATTCTTTCTTTGATGCATTATTTTTCTTTAAAGAGATATGATAATCTAACATGTCGGTGGTCATTCAAGGTTTCTTTTATCTATAACAATTCTTTCTATGCTTCTTTTTGGGATTTTTCTATAGCCTTGGGATCTGTCTTAGGTTTTTCTTGATTCAGATTCATTCTTTCAAGCTTAGCAATCATTCTAGGGAAATCCAACACCTCATGGTCCATAGATTTGCAACAAAGACAACTAGGTCTTCTTCCAGGGCATTCCTCAGCAAGATGTCCTGGTCTTCTACAACTGTAACAAAGGGTTAATCCTCTCTTTATTTTAAATGATCCCCAACTCTTCCTAAACTGCACACTAGGATCATAGGAGCTAACCTGCAATACATTATTTCTAGGATCCTGCATCCATTTGTTAGTGCAAACATTCTTTCTATGCATAGGTATAACATATATTTCACTATTATTATCATATCTATTCATATCAAACCTTCTTTCATCTATTAGTGCCCTAGTTTTCAAGCTAGGAGAGAAACTATCAAACATACCTAGATCCATACTTTAGAAACAAAAAATTTCACTTATCTTACTTTTACATAGCACAAAGCTTTCAGATCTAAAATGTTTCTACTATTCTTACCTTTATCAGAGCACAGAGCTTACAGATCTTACCTCTTTTCTTCATATCTGGCCTCTTTTCTTGAGATCTGACCTCTTTTCTTGGCACAAAGCTTCATAGGTCGGTAGAATGTTGCACACTAGAGAAACAAATCTACGCACAGAGCTTCCACAATTTTAGGTCGGATCTTTGCACAAAGCTTCTTCTCCTTAGTTTCCAGTAGTCACAGCTTCATGTCCCAGTAGTAGAACCATTTTTTGGCATAGGGGCAGACCCAGGGTTCAACGCTGCAATAGCGCACCAAAAAAACCCTAACTACCGACCCTTTTTGAAACACCTACGAAGCAAATGAAGTCTCACCCGAGGTAGAGGTAGGGGTGGTTGCAATACTTAGGTGTCTTCAACCTTATCTGGGACACAAATCTGTGATTATGATACTTAATGGAGCACGTAGCATTGTCATTTCCTCAATATGCACTGAATATCCTCTTCGTTGATAAAATAGAGATTCACAACATTCACACTAATCTAATGTATCTAAGAACTTAGCATAGGTAAATAGATCAGATCTAGTGGATCAAGAACTAAGCATACTCATATATATCAGATCTAACATCCTCACATATCATTACCACTAATCATAAGAAAATCTATCTAATCATTTCAAAGCACTTAGCAAATAACACATAAATGCATCAGAACACCACACAGAGAAGAATAACACATTATTTACGTGGTTCACCCCCACCCTGGGGATACATCCACCAAATCTTCTTCTTTATTAGCTTCTCAATGTATTACATGCACAGAGCCACCAAAAACCCTACTTTGCTAATTACAGGAGATCTGGGCAGATCGTTAGATCCTCCTTTCCTGCTTGATAGCACAAATCCTTTTACAGTCGGTTACAACAAATTTCACTTAGCTCTGCAAGTTATCACAGTAGGCACAAAGCATCTACAAGCCCCACTTGCACGTAGCACATAGCTATCTTGCATACACCACATATATGCACCAGGCTTCTATCTAGCCTAAGAATCTATTTATATATTACAAAATAGGCCTAAACATGGGTAAACCCATGGGCCAACATCCCATTCCCGTTACATATTCCCAAAAACCCAAAAAGGGCCCAAAAAGGGGCCGAGATCCCATGATCTATGCTTTGTCTTGCGTTCCTCCATTGATAGGCTGTTGAAGTCCCAAAATAGGTCAACCTGACCAAGAATCTCCCAAAACTTGGTCAAGGGCCAACTGATCTTTTGTAGCTGGGGTTTGGAGTTTTGGATCCTCTCTTTTTAGAGAGATGTGTATGCTTCTCTGATCTGGTCCATCCTGCATTTGAGATTACTTAGGGGTTCATCTTGTTGCCCGCTCTCGATAGGTTTTTTTTTGCGGGGTCTCCTCACACCAGGTTGCAATTCCTCTCTCTGGTTGTGCTAGTATGTTTAGGGTTTAATGTATGCCCAGATAATGGGGGAGCTTCATGCCACTATGGCCTGATACATCTAGTCACTAGTTTTGGTTTGTTTAGGGTTTGATGCATGCCCAGTTAATGTGGGATCTTCATATCGCTCTGACCTAGTCCATCTAGTCACCAGGGTGTTTTTCTTGGGACTGCTCTTCCGGCGTGCTTCTCTATGGTGGAATTTCATGTGGTTCTATTGACATATATTTCTTCATTCAGGGTTGTTCCCAACTCCTTATACTGTATACTTTTATGTGGCTTATCAACCATCTTATTAGCCTTTTCCGGATTTTATTTTCTGATCTTTGTTTGTCATTTTTGGTTCGTGCTTAAAGAACCTACAAAATGTAATTTGGTTATCTTCAGATGAATAAAATTACACTTTTTTCTATGGGTAAAAATATGTAGAAAATGAGATTCAAACTTTTCACACACACACACACACACAC
>ML792479.1:355490-385109 GCA_009831015.1 Picea engelmannii | reverse complement strand
TATATATATATATATATATATATATATATATATATATATATATATATAACTAATGATTTTTTCAAAATAAGGATAATTATAAACTAAAATGTAATATTATATATAGTAAAAAAGAAAAAATTTCATCATTTGATGAAACAACACTATGATTAAGGTTTTGTCTTTCATGATCTTCCACTATTTTGGAGAGCAGGTTTGATATTTAATATTTTATAGTGGGTTGTGAGCCATGTTGATGCATGGTAGCAAAAGACATGAGTTTTTGCAAATTTCTATGTGTCTAGACTTGTGAAAATCAACGAAAACCTTCTATCCTTAACTTTACTTTAATTAAAGAAATTATTAAATTAAAGTGCTTTTATTTAGTAAGTTGAGATTTATTCAAAGAAATGCTTTAATTAGCATTAGTGAATTAAATAATAACTATTGATATCAAGTGAGGTGAGAAGCAATATCAATCATCAATAAATTTGGAGATTAGGGTTAGGTCACAACTCAATATTATAAAGAAAGGCTAGGGTAAAGGAGAAGACACTTTACAAAGAGATAGAAAATATGAACTTTTACTAGTGTGGAGTCATTCAAGAGTGTAGAAGAAATAACATTTTCTTGGACATGATACACTTTACTTTGTCAAATTGATTGAGAGAGATTTATTTGAGACAAAGAGATTTGGATCACAAAGGCTTGTGTTTCAAGGAGATATTGGATAGGTGGAGAAGGAATTCCATCTAGACATCTAGGATAGAGTAAGAGAGAAAAATTGTACAACATAAGGATCATCCTCCATAGAACAATGCAGGCTTTCTAGAACAATTGTGTTGTCAATGCGATTTTTCAGCCTTACAGTTGTGTGGATAACGTGGGACATTGTGGATATCATCGTAATAGTTGCATTGTTGTCATACATGATTGTACAACAGGTTTGGAAGTAGATAAATCCAATAAAGTTTTTCATGTACTTTGTCTTTTTTCTCTTTGGACCATTTTCCCAGCAAGGGAGCACATGTAAGCTTTGAATATATTTGAATGATAAACTTAGTTGATGGGCATAATATATTTGTGTATTGTGCATGAGTTTTTGGTTTCCAATATTACTTTCACTTTAATTATTTGAGTTCAATATTCTAGCAGTGTATGTTTGTTTTATGAGTTGTTAATCTGATTTGAAGTAAGGAAATCACTAGATAGCAAAGTACCTAGGTGTCAAAGTAAGGGATTTCAACATGGCATGCAGAGCGTGTTGAGGAAATCAACATGGCATGTAGAGCATGTTGGAAAATTCAACATGGTATCAGAGCAGATGCTATTAAAGGAATATAGATCTCATATCCATAACTAGAAGGCATAAATCAAAGGACATATTTCATAGAAACAACCGTACTACAGTCGGATTGGTCATCGAGGAAAACACAGGTATTTTTTATACAGGTGCACAGTTAGCGTGGGTAGTCAATTACATGTCACATGGAAATTGATACACAGTTCATGTGGAACAATAGAGTATCAACATACAGGTCACGTTGTTATCACATATAGCGTAGGAAAATAATGTAGGTCAATACAGGGGTAGTTTCAACAACTAGTTATTTTCAAGGCAATTGATCAGGTCTTAGGGATGGAAACAACACCATTGATAGTTTAATATAGATTGGATGGATCATGAAACTTCTTATGTTGGAAATAAAGAGTAACTTTGGCTTTAAAGGAGTATGACCTTTTGGAGTTAGTGGAAAAACTAGTTGCTCCACTAACATATTCTATAGACTTGACAGTTCACTAGAAAAAGGAGATCAAAGTCAATGGATCAATATTGGATTTAGAGAAGGATCATCTAATTCATCACTTATTTGAGAAGAAGAAATCCAAAGAGATGTTTGATTCCTTGGTAGGTTTATTACCAAGAATGAACATGAATAGGAAGATGGCCTTAAGGAATAAACTCATATTGGTTCATATGTCTAGATATGACAATGTTATCAACTATCCCATGAGGATCATAGAGGTGTGTGATCAACTTGCAACCATAGTGATCTGGATTATGTTTGGAACGAAATGAAGGACAATAAATCACAATGAAATACTCATGAAACTTGCCAGAAACAGAGAAATACAACAATACTTCATTTCTATTAATGAAATAATTGTAAAGAGACTGTAAACATACAAAGTGAAAGACTCGCTCCAATGGTGGAAGCTTTATCTCCGAGAAGAGATGTGATGGCTACACTCATTCACTAGAAGATGATTATAATGAGGCTCTAAAGGCCTTTTTATGTTAAACATGAATGCCAAAACCCTAGACATCCAAAAACCTAACCCTAGGAGATGAAACGCCAAACATCATGTGGACCCCATTTGGGTAACTTAGTACATTAACTTCTCATGGTCGTAAATTTTGAATACGATTTGTATTTTAGGCGCGTGATAACCTGTTGGAAAGGTCTTTTCGACAACTATGCATTACGCCATCAAAATTTGACTATGTCTATAGTTTGACTATGGAGAGCCAAAATAACATTGTTTGGGGCCTGAAAATGACTCTAGAAGTACAACAAGACATGATGACATGAAAACATACAAAATAATCCATTTGAATTAGGTGGGAGGCCACCATTATCCGCTTGGAAGATGTGTAGGGATCCAGACAACCCCAAAAGTGTAGAAACCACAATTACAAAGAAGTACAAAATAACATGTTGAACTAAAAACTTTCAAAAGGAGCCAGGGAACAGGTGGGTGGCCACCAATATCCACCTGGATAAATCCTCCCCCCTTGGAAGAAATTGTCTCCATTGTGTTGAGTTCCGAGGGAAGAGGGGAAATTATGCTTTGAATCTGAATCTTGGTTAGTTGCATGCTTCTTGGTATAAGGAAGACTGTCACAAATAGGTTGTTGGCAGGGTTGAATATGCTCCACCAACCTATTGTCTCTAGGTTTGATGGGGCATTATGTAGGTACCATTGTAGGTGAAGAAACAATATCTTCTTTCTCTTTGAAATTTTTTTTTTTTTTGGATAGAAGGTGTTGAGGCTACAATGGTTGTAGTGGTCTTTTGTGCATCCTTTGAACAGACTGTGAAGAGGATGAATTCTATAGTATGAGAGATTACCTTGCAACATTGTTTTGGTGGAACAATAGTCATAAATACCTTTGGTATCTGATAGAGCTGACCTCCCACAGTAATAATGAAACTATGTGGTCTAGAATCATAGACATCATGTCATATTCACATATATGGTTGGTCCCAAACCACATCACAGACATCAAGAGGGGAAAGATCACACATTGCCTCATCCTTGAAGGGTTGGATTCCATAGGAGATGCGAAATTGTTGGTTGACATGGAGATCACGTCCATAGTGAAGCCACCCGATGTTGTATGGTTGTGGATGTGGTGTTGTCAACAAACCCAACTGTTTGATGGCCTTAGCTGAGATGAGGTTCTTATGGCTGTCATTATCAACAATGAAATGCAATGGGGTCCCCTTCACCCACATATTTGAATGGAAGAGGCACTCCCCCTCTTCAGGATCTATTGATTCTTCTGGTTGAATTGTTGCGGTTGTGATAGTGGCAGTGGGGTCTGTCTCGATGATCTATATATTTTCAATATTTTTTGGATCAGATTCCAAATTAGGGTTCAGCTCTGTGTCTTTGACCTTGGCCACCAATGAATTTTTCGAGCGACATTCATCGGTGTTGTGCCATGGGATTTTGTGGAAGTCACACCACTTCCTGATGTCATTCTTTCTCTTCCCTTTACCCTTTTTTTCATATGTCTTATACTGGTTTTCTAGGGGTTGTTGGTTAGGTTCACCTTTGTAGTGATTTGGTCGTTGCATATTTGAAGACCCAAAGTCCCATTTGTTCTGGTGCCTAAATTTCTTCTCGATTTTGATAGCATGTCGATAGGTAGCTCCCAATGATGAGATGTTTAGGAAAATCATTTTGTTTTGGATGTACCTATGCAGATCCCCATGATATTTATGAACCAGATGCCACTCGAAGTCCTTGATACCCAGCTTGGTATGCAAGGTATGGAAAGTATTCGTGATCTCTGGCATTGTTTGGCTCTTCGCTTTCCACATTGTAGCCCATCTCATTTACTGGTCTTCATAGTTATCAACATGATAGTACTGTTCTTTAACCGCATCCACAAAAAAATCCCAAGTGGGCTCGACCCCATAGATTCTAGATTCCTCTGTGGAACTTTTCTCCCAGTAATTTTCCCACCAATATTTGACACGGGGGAGAGCCTTGAGGAGTGCGAAGGTGATGTTTTCCCTATCGATTTTTTTTTGAACAAATAAATAACCTTCTAATAGATTTAACCATTTTTATATGGCATCCACATCTATCTGACCTTCAAATATGGGAATATCAAAATTAACTTGTACTTTGAAGGGAGAGGTTCCTCCAAAATGGTTGCTTGATGAAGATGTGCCTGTTGCTATCAGCATGCATTGAAGAATGTGTGAAAAATTATCCATCATTTTGTCCCTCTGTTGCACGAGAGATTTCTCAAGAAACATATTAATAGAATATTCTTCTCCATCGTCTTTCTTTTTTTCTGCCATCGAGGGTTTCTTGGGTGTGCGAGAGTGATTTTCCTTAAGAGAGAAAAACTCGAGACCCAGCTAGCTATACTCGGACCTCGTCAGGGACATGCGCTGAAAAAAAATCAAGAGCAACCTACTCTGATACCAATGATCTAGATTATGTTCAAAACAAAATGAAGGCAGAGAAATCACAATGAAATACTCATGAAACTTGCCAGAAACAGAGAAATACAACAATACTTGATTTCTATTAATGAAAGAATTGTAAAGAGATTGTAAAAATATAGAGTGCAAGACTCGTTAGAATGGTGGTAGATTTATCTCTGAGATGATATGTGATGGCTATGCTCATTCACCAGAAGATGATTACAATGAGGCTCCAAAGGCATTTTTATGTTAAATAGGAATTCCAAAACCCTAGATATCCAAAAACCTAAACCTAGGAGATGAAATTCCAAAATTCATGTAGGCCCTGTTTGGGTAAGTTGGTACATTAACTTCCTGGGGTCATAACGTTTGCATGTGATCTTCATTTTAGGCGCGTGATAGCCCATTGGAATGGTATTTTCGAGAAATATGAATTATGTCATCAAACTTTGACTCCATATATAGTTTGACTATGGAGAGGCAAACTAACATTGTTTAGGACCCCAAAATGGCCCTGGAAGTACAACAAGATGTGTTGACATGAAAACATACAAAATAATCCATTTGGATTAGGTGGGAGGCCATTAGTATCCACCTGGAAGATGTGTAGGTATCCAAATAGCCCCGAAAGTGTAGAACCCACAATTACAAAGAAGTATAGAAGAACATGATGAACTAAAAACTGGAAAAAGGAGCCAGTTGAACAGGTGGGTGACCATAAATATCTACCTGGATCACATTGGGTAGAAAACAAAGGAAACAAATCTCATGAATACAACATTGAATAGCATTCCCAAGTCTTGGAAATCATTTTTCAAGGGATTTTGTTCTTTGGAACATATTTTATATTGAAAAAGACTTTGATATGATTATATCTAGGAAGAGACTTGGGAGTAGTCTAAAGAAGGAAATCAAGGAGATGAATATGAGGAGAGCCTAACCCTTGTCAGAGAAAGGGAAAAGGAAAGGGTTACAAGGGTAACTGTGAGGAGTCAACCTCATAGTTGGGGAAGAAGAAGGACTTGAGTAAAATCAAGTGCTTCTCATGCCACAAGTACGGGTACTATGAATCACAGTGTTTGAAGAAGAAGGGGAAAGGGAAGACACATAAAATAACATCGGAAAATACATGACTAGATGAGTTTGCATGAAAGTTTGAGAAGGATTTATCAATGTTCTCCTACCTCTCTACCAGCATACCCACTAGGATTGAGTGTTACTTGGTCAATGGTGTTTCTCATCATATGAAAGGAACACATGAGTTGTTCACTAGTTGGTCAGAGATAGACTCAAGTATACATGTGGATCTTGGAGCTCATGCCAAGTGTGGTGTAGAAGGAGTGGGGACAGCTAGGTTCCAACTCGATTCATAAATTTTTCTAGAGGTGGAATATGTGTTGTATGTACTAGAACTGAAGATGAACTTTCTCTCTGTTTTAGCTTTGGAGAACAGGGGTTTTTCCATTACTTTTGAGAGAGGGTAAGTACTCATATGTTCATAGGGAGATATCCCTAACACAACAATGAGAATTGGTTACATAGAGGGCATGTTATATAGGTTGCATGGCGAGCCTATAAGACAATCCAAGAGGATCTTCGACCATGTATCGATGTTAGTGATAAAGGAGGAGGAGCAGGAGGCTACTGGCATGTTTTACAGGAAATGTATGCTTGTAATTGATGGAAAGTACAACAACGATGATGGTTTGAGTACAGGTATAATGTGCCAGGTGGGCACCAAAATTATTTTGGGAAGATGCAACAGAGCAATCTCATGAAGACCAAAAGAGATAGTGCAAAGGTGCACGCAGAGTGAAGAATATGCATGTTTGTCATTGATGGCAAAGATCACGACCAACATCACAACGATGATCACATGACAAGATCAGAAGCTAAATTCCATTTTGGGTATCAGACACAAAGACTCCATTTCGTAGTTTCAGATACCAAGAGCTAGAGGAGTCAAGGAAGCAACTCACGGCAGGAACTTGTGAAATGCGAAACCCCACAATCCTGAAACAGTTTCATCAACCAGAATTTTGGATACCGGGAGTTGGAGGAGTGAAGAGATGAGACTCTTCATCACAAGAGTCCCTAAGTGCCGAAATGCGAAACCCTGAAATCCTAAAATAGTTACATCAACCGGAGGTTCGGATACCGGGAGTTGGAGGAGTCAAGGGTCGAGACTCTTCATCATAGGAGTCCCGAAGTGCCGAAATGCGAAATGCTGAAAATCCCAAAACAGGAACATCAACCAGAGTTTTGGATACTGAGAGTTGGAGGAGTCAAGAGATGAGAATCTGCATCATAGGAGTCCTGAAGTGCTGAAATGTGAAATGCCGAAAATTCTGAAACAGGCACATCGACCGGAGTTTCGAATACCGAGAGTTGGAGGAGTCAAGAGTCGAGACTCTTTATCATAGGAGTCAAGAGTCGAGACTCTTTATCATAGGAGTCTCGAAGTGCCGAAATGTGAAATTGTGAAAGGAATATATGGATAAGCACTTGGTCAGTGTCGGTGGTCACATCCTCGAAGAGATTTAGAGAAGATCTTGAAGAGCCAAGCTCCATTTCGGAGTTTGGGACATGGAGAGTCGAAACGACTCATTACATAATCCTTGAAACGCGAAATGTGAAATACATGTTCAGAATTGGCCCCTGGTTATAACTTATGGTCACATCAACGAAGGCTCAAGGGAGGAGGTATCACGAAGATAATCTTCATTTCGAAGATCGCGACTTGGAGAGATGAGATGCCTCACCACAGGAATGACGAATTGTGAAATGGTGAAATAAGCACGAGACCCATCATTTATGATCCAACGGTACAGGTTATTCGGGACTATGATCGAAGGTCTACTGTTGCTCTTCACAGTTAATCAATCAGTGGTGATTCAGTTGCTGATGCAGTTTTTGGAGGTTCACAACGTAACTACTAGAAACGACTGATTGTTTCTACCAGAGGACTGGAAGAGACTTCAGGGTGATCGCCAGAGAAGATGAAGAGTCTCAAGGAATTTGGCAGTGGAATGAAGATTGTTCAAGAGGCGATTGATAGATGGAAGAGCATTGAAGCCTATAACTGCAACAGAGAGGATGAGCTCAACTGTGATAGAGAAGATGAAGAGTCTCAACTACTAGACAGGCTAAGGAATCTTAGCATAACACCCAGTGAAGATGGACACATGGGTTCAATCAATCAGAGAAGTTGGAGAGTTGCAATGATGATCAAGCAGAGCACTCGACATGAAGAGCATGCAAAAGCATTGTGCATAGAGGATGCACAAGGTGCACAGAGACTATAGGAATGTAGAACAAAGAAGAGATGGTAGCTGCTAGAGAGAGAAATTACACATGGGGAAATGACATGCTATGGGCAGGAGATGAAATACACAGAAGAGGCATAATTCAGAGAATCAAAATAAGATGCAAAGCATAAAGTGTAGCAAAAGCAATGGACAAAGATGCATAGCTAAGACAGTAAAAGAAGGCCGAGGTGCACTTATAGAGACGAGTAGAAGATCAAAAAGTGCAAGAAGATGTAGGTAGAGAGACATTGATACAGGAGAGTAGAGAAGTGTAGCAGAACAGTGATGAGACTGGTAAGCCATTGATGAACATTATATCACTGTAATAAGTTTCAGTAGCAAAGATTTATATTTTAGGGTGGTAGGGAGGTTCTAGGGAGGATTGTTATCCTCAAAGGTTCAAGTGGGTGCTTGAACACGGGGAGTTGTAGCTTCCATCTAGTTGCAACTAGAGAAACCAGGGTGGCAGGGTGGTGCAAGGGAGAACTATTGTTCTCTGTTATATAGGTTGGTGCCTATGTGACTGGAAGTTGGTGCTTCCATCCAGTTTGTGCTGGAACACTTAGGGAGTTGTTACTTCCTTCTAGTGGGTGCTAGAGAAACCAGGGAGTTGGTGATTCCTTCTACTAGGTGCTAGAGAAAATAGAGAGTTGGTGCTCTCAACAAGTTGCAGCTTGCAAAACAGAGGTTGTAGCCTCATTATGAGTTGGTGCTCATAAGTATGATAATGTACAGAATGTAAAGATTACGTATCGTATAAAGAAGAAGAGGTTTTTACCCTTTATGGGTTTCCTCAGGAAATATCTGTCTTTGTATATTTCATATGTGTGAATGATGTTGAATGTTCTATTGCTTACTTCCCTGCATTATTGTGATTGTCATTTAGTTCTCTGCAAAGAGTTTAAAATAAGCAGAATATTTTAATCTCGGTAACAACTGATTCACCCCCCCCTCAGTTGTCCAACAATTGGTATCAGAGCTGACCCCTTTTATCCAAGGGTAGATCCTAGAGCTTAAACATGTCAAGCCATGAAGGAAATTCAACCAATAAGGCCCCTCTGTTCAATGGAACAAACTTTACCTTCTGGAAAGTTAGAATGAGAACCTACATAATGGATTTAGGTGCAGATGTCTGGGATGTGGTAGATACTGGTTATGTAAAGCCAGTTGTACTAGATAATAAGGATGCCAAGATAGAATTTAGTTTCAACGCTAAGTCTATGAATGCTATCCTGAGTGGTCTTGCAGAAGAAAAATTCGTAAAAGTTATGCACCTAGGAACTGCAAAGAAATGTGGGACAAGCTCATTAGTAGTTATGAAGGTAATGAGAAGGTAAAGGATGCCAAGCTTCAAACCTACATAGTATAGTTTGAACAACTAAAGATGAAATAATATGAAACTGTTGGAAAATACTTTCTGAGAGTTGAAGAACTGGTAAATGCAATGAAATCACTTGGTGAAAAAATTGAGGAACCTTCTTTAGTTCAGAAAATTTTGAGATCTCTACTAGATAGGTTCAACCCGAAGGTCTCTGCTATAGAAGAACTTAATGATCTAAAAACCTTGGAGTTTGTTCAAATTCTAGGAACATTGACTGCATATGAAATGAGAA
The DNA here is from genome assembly GCA_009831015.1 of Picea engelmannii. NCBI lineage: Eukaryota > Viridiplantae > Streptophyta > Pinopsida > Pinales > Pinaceae > Picea > Picea engelmannii. The sequence goes on along the minus strand of ML792479.1, from coordinate 375,479 downwards.
TATTTAAAGATAAACCCACCTCCAGAGAAGCATCATTTAAGACAGACAAGAATGAGGATTCTGAGCCTGATGAAATTGAAGCAATATTTGTGAAGAGACTGAAGAAGGGATCAGGAAAATACAAAAGTAAATTGCCTTTCAAATGTTTCAACTATGGTAATATAGGTCACTTTGAAAATAAATGTCCTCACAAAAGAAAGGATCAGACATGTGATGATGAGGAGAAGCACAAACAAAAAAAATTCTTTAAAGAGAATAATTTTAAGAAGAAAAGTCTTTGTGTAAACAATGATGATGATCCTTCATATGATGAAGACAATGACTCCTCTATTGAATATAAACTAAATGAATTCATACTTATGGCCAAAGAGGACTATGATAATAAAAGAAAAGGAAGTGAGGCTAATGAAGAAGAAGTTGTGGTTGATATGGAAGGATAACTGATCAGTGCACTGGAAGAGATTGACAGACTCAGAATTAAGAACAGAAAGAAAAAAAAATTGCTGATACAGTTCGAGAAAGACAGTAAATAGCCTGATGAAGACTTTGCCCTGCTAAAAGTGGAATTAGAAGAGGAAAAGAAAATTTAGTACATTCTGAAACAACAGTTATCGGAAAAGAAGGCAAGATGTAAAGCTCTGGAAGAAGTAGTGAAAACTAGGAAAGAGTTGGAAAGGTTTCAATCCTTGTATCATCAGAATCTATCAAGTATCAAAGCCTTAGAAGGATTAGCCACCATTCTAAATCAGAAAAGGAATCCAAAGCTGAAAACTAGGTTGGGTTATGAAGAGGGATCAAGTAGTGGTCAACCAAGAAACAAAGAACCTATCAATTTTGTCAAATCCTCAAACATTGACAACAGTCACTCTGCAGAAACAAAGAAAGAAAATCAGCCACCAAGAAGGAATGAAAGAAAAAGTACCATAACTGAATATGTAGATTAGAGAAATTATTAGCATGAAAAAATCGACCTCCTCAAAGAAGACTGACTTTTTCCAGGTACCAACATTTTTTCTATGGATATTGTTTCTTTTGTTCTAACTTTTTTCATAAAGTTGTAAACTGTTCTTTAAAATTAAATTATGAGTAATCAAGACATTCAAGGTATAGATATCTTCCACAACAAAGAATGAGACAACCAAGTAACAAACCACCACAGACTGCAAATCACTTGATGGATTGGAAAAGAACACAGGTTAAGCATAAAAATCGTTATGATCCTTTATTCGACGAACCAGAATGTTACATCTGTCATAACTATGGACATAAATTTGTTGACTATCGCTTAAGGAACTATGAACCATATTTGAATTCCCTTGCTGAAAATGTCAAGGTTTGGAAGAAGAAAGAAAGTGACAAGTGTGGATTAGTGTTGTCATCTCAAAGACAAATGAACCCTTGGTATATAGACAGTGGATGCTCCAAACATATGATGGGAGACAAAGGTAAGTTTCTATCTCTAAGTGAAAGAAAATCAGGAAATGTAACCTTTTGAAATGATGCTCTAGGTAAAATAAAGGGTAAAGGGATGGTGAGTTTAAGTAATAGAAAAGGAAAATCCCAAGATGTTCTACTTGTAGATGGGCTGAAACATAATCTGCTCAGTGTAAATCAAATGTGTGACAGAGGATGTGAAGTGATGTTTATGTCCAAGGACTACAAGATAAAGTCTGTAAACTCAGGACAAGTGGTGGCCAAAGGCATAAGGACAGAAAATAATGTATATGTGTTGAAAGAAGATAGAGAAGAGTGTCATCTAAGAAAACATGATGAAAGATGGTTATGGCATAGGAGACTTGGACATCTAAACTTTGACCACTTAATAAAGCTCAAAAATCTTGAGGCAGTAAAAGATCTTCTGAGAATATCAAAACCCCAAGATTCTATGTGTAAACCCTGCCAAGTAGGAAATCTAACCAGGACACATTTTAAGTCCAAGAGGTCTACTTCAACAGACAAACCACTCCAACTAGTTCATATGGATTTATGTGAACCATCAAGACAAGAAGGCACAGGGAAAGAAAACTATTTCATGTTGATTATTGATGATTACTCCATAATTACTTAGGTTTCCTTTCTCAAAGAAAAAGATAAAGCATTTGAAAAGTTTAAAAAATTTAAGTCTTTAACTGAGAATCAAACAGACAATAGGTTAAAGTCAGTAAGATCAGACAGAGGAGGAGAATTTATGTTGAGTGATTTCAATAAATTTTGTGATAAGCATGGGATCAAGAGAGAATACACAATCCCAAGAATTCCACAACAAAATGGAGTAGTTGAGAGGAAAAATAGAACAATGCAGTAAATCTCCAGGTCAATGATGAATGAGAAGGACAGTGGTCAAACCTATTGGGTAGAAGCAATACACACAACAGTCCATCTTCTTAACAAATCCCACCTTAGACCACAAAGTGACAAGACACCTTATGAACTATGGTATGGGAGACCTGCTTCAATCAAACACTTCAAAGTCTTTGGGAGTAAATGTTACATAAAGAATAATGATGAGAACCTTGGTAAATATGATGATAGGGCTGATGAAGGTATATTCTTAGGGTATGCTACAAACAGTAAAGGATATAGATGCTATAATAAGAGGCTTCATAAAATGGTTGTTGTATTGATCTAAAAGTTGATGAAGGAATCCCAACAAGAGAGGTGTACAATAATGAGTCTTCTACAGAGGACACGGCTGAAGCTGAAGATGAACAGGTCCAAGAATAAAAAAACAAAGACTCTGAATCAGATGAAGACATAGATATTCAGACAGACTCAAATCAACAAACAATTTCAAATTCCTCCTCCAGAATCACTCAAAACAATCATCCTACAAGTCAGATAATTGATGAAAAAGACAAAGGTGTACAAACCAGGAGAAAGATAATCAAAAACACCGAATAATCGCATATAGCTTTCATATCCATGTTGGAACCCAAGAATGTTAATGAAGTTAGCAAAGATGACCATTCGGTTAAAGCAATGAATGATGAACTTGATCAAATTGAGAAAAACAATACGTGGGAGACAGTTCATAGACCTGAAGGTAAAAATATCATTGGTTCCAAATGGATCTTTAAGAATAAGTTGAATGAGCAGAGACAAGTTGTCAGGAACAAATCAAGATTGGTCTGTAAAGGTTATGCTCAAATAGAATCACTAGATTTTGATGAAACATTTGCGCCTGTAGCAAGATTAGAAGCTATTAGAATATTTCTTGGCTATGCTTGTCATAAAATGTTTAAAGTCTATCAAATGGATGTCAAGTCATCTTTCCTGAATGGAGATTTAAATGAAGAATTTTATATGGAACAACCGGAGGGTTTCAAACTGTCTAATAACACTGACTTAGTATGAAAACTGAAGAAAGATTTATATGTGTTAAAGCAAGCCCCTCGTGCCTGGTATCACAGACCGGATACGTATCTCAAAGACAAAGGGTTCAAGAGAGGAACAATTGACAACAATATTTATATCAAAATAGAGGATAATGATTTGCTCATCGTGTTGGTCTATGTAGATGACATCATCTTTGGATGTAATAAGGATTCATTGGTACAATGGTTTTCTTCTGCCATGGATTCTAAGTTTGAAATGTCTATGATAGGTGAAGTGTCATTTTTTCTTGGTCTGCAAAATACTCAGAGGTTTGAAGGGATGTTCATTTATCAAGAAAAATATCTAAGAGAAATGTTGAAAAGGTTTCAAATGGAAGATTGTAAACCTATGGGCACACCTATGGTTACTGGATGTAAATTAAGCAAGGATGATGACTCACCTGATGTTGATCAAAGTTCATATAGGTCAATGATAGGAAGCCTATTGTACATCACAACATCTCTCCCAGACATAATGCATGTTGTTGGAATGGTAGGAAGATATCAGTCTGCACCTAAACAGAGTCACTTGCTAGCTATCAAAAGGATATTCAAATATTTGAAAGAAATAATGAACTATGGCCTATGGTATCCTAAGAATCAAAATTTTCAATTATCAGTCTACTCAAATGCTGATTGGGCTAACTGCATGGATGAAAGGAAAAGAATGAGTGGAGGTGTGTTCTTCCTGGGAGATTCTCTAGTAACATGGTTGAGTAAAAAGAAAGGTTCCATTTCTTTATCAACTATAGAGGCATAGTACATTGCTGCTGCTACCTATTGCACTTAGGTATTATGGATGATTCAAACACTTGCAAACTTGGAGGTAAAATACACTGCACCGATCCCAATTCATTGTGATAACACTAGTGCCATCAGTGTGTCCAAGAATCATGTATTCCACTCTAAGACCAACCATATTCCCATAAAATACCATTTTCTGAGAGAGAAGGTAACCAATCAGATTGTTTAGGTACATTACATTCCAACCACAAAACAAATTGCATACATCTTTACTAAACCCCTAGCCAAGACACCATTTGAATATCTCCGACAAAAGTTGAGTGTCATCCTGCCTCACACCTAAGACAGTCCATCCTGTTAGGGGGAGTTTGTATTGATTGAATATCTGATACCTCTGAAAAATACTGCAACAACTCAGGGGGAGCATGTTTTCTTTGACATTGAGGTCAAAGGGGGAGAAAAGAACAGGTCTGGGTGACTTTGTTTCCATCAATGCCAAAGGGGGAGATTGTTGGCATGTTTTACAGGCAGTGTATGCTTGTTATTGATGACAATTATAGTAGCGATGATGGTTTGAGTATAGGTATAATTTTCCAGGCGGGCACTAGAAGTATTTTGGGAATATGCAATAGAGAAAGCTTGTGAAGACCAGAAGAGATAGTGCAGAGGTGCATAATATGTGTGTTTTTCATTGATGGCAAAGATCACGACCAACAACACAACGATGATCGCATGACAAGATCAGAAGCTAAATTCCATTTTGGGTATCAGACACAAAAACTCCATTTCAGAGTTTTGGATACCGAGAGCTGGAGGAGTCAAGGAAGCAACTCACGGCAGCAACTTGCGAAATGTGAAACCCTGAAATATCGAAACAGTTTCATCAACCAGAGTTTTAGATACCGGGAGTTGGAGGAGTTAAGAGATGAGACTCTTCATCACAGGAGTCCCGAAGTGCCAAAATGTGAAACCCTGAAATAATAAAACAGTTACATCAACTCAAGGTTTGGATACCGGGAGTTGGAGGAGTCAAGGGTCGAGACTCTTCATCACAGGAGTCCCAAAGTGCCGAAATGTAAAACGTCAAAAACCCCAAAACATGCACATCAACCAGAGTTTCAAATACCAGGAGTTGTAGGAGTCAAGAGACGAGAATATTCATCACAGGAGTCCTGAAGTGCCGAAATGAAAAACACTAAAAATCCCAAAACAGGCACATCGACCGAAGTTTCAGATACCAAGAGTTGGAGGAGTCAAGAGTTGAGACTCTTCATCACAGGATTCCCGAAGTGCCAAAATGCAAAATTGTGAAAGCACTGTATGGATAAGCACTTGGTCACCGCTGGTGGTCACATTGTCGAAGAGCTGTAGAGAAGAGCTCGAAGAGACAAGCTCCATTTCAGAGGTTGGGACATGGAGAGTCGAGACGACTCATCACATAATCCCCGAAATGTGAAATGCGAAATACGTGTTCAGAATTGGCCCCTGGTCATAATCTATGGTCACATCGACGAAGGATCAAGGGAGGAGGTAGCACGAAGCTAATCTTCATTTTGGATATTGCGACTTGGAGAGACAAGATGCCTCACCACAGGAATGTCGAATTGCGAAATGGAGAAATAAGCACGAGACCCATCATTTATGATCCAATGGTGCAAGTTATTCGAGAATATGATCGAAGGGCTACTGTTGCTCGTCACAGTTAATCGATTAGTGGTGATTCAGTTGCTGATGCGATTTTTGGAGGTTCACAGTGTAACTGCTAGAAATGACTGATTGTTCCTGCCAGAGGACTGGAAGAGACTTTAGGGTGATCGCTAGAGAATATGAAGAGTCTCAAAGCATCTACTAGTGGAATGAAGACTATTCAGGAGGCAATTGACATATGGAAGAGCATTGAAGCCTGTAACTGCAACATAGAGGATGAGCTCAACTGTGACAGAGAAGACGAAGAGTCTCAACTGCTAGACAGGCTAAGGAATCTCATCATAACACCCAGTGAAGATGGACACATGGGTTCAATCAGCCAGAGAAGCTGGAGAGTTGCAATGATTATCAGGCAGAGCACTCGACATGAAGAGAATGTAGAAGCATTGCGCATAGAGGATGCACAAGGTGCAAAGAGACTATAAGAATGCAGCACAAAGAAGAGATGGTCACTGCTGGAGAGAGGAATTACACACGGGGAAATGGTATGCTGTGGGCAGGAGCTGAAATACACAAAAGAGGCGTAATTTAGAGAATCAAAATAAGATGTAGAGCATAAAGTGCAGTAGAAGCAAAGGATAGAGATGCATAGCTAAGATAGTAAAAGAAGGCTGAGGTGCACTTGTAGAGACAAGTAGAAGATCATAAAGTGCAAGAAGATGCAGGGATAGAGACACTAATACAGGAGAGCAAAGCAGTGTAGCAGAACAATGATGATACTGGTAAGCCATTGATGAACATTATATCACTATAATAAGTTACAATAGAAAAGATTTATATTTCAGGGTGGTAGGGAGGTGCTAGGGATGACTGTTGTCCTCAGAGGTTCAAGTGGGTTCTTGAACACAGGGAGTTGTAGCTTCCATTTTGTTGCAGCCAAAGAAACCAGGGTGGCAAGGTGGTGCAAGGGAGAGCTATTGTTCTTTGTTATACAGGTTGGTTCCTGTGTGAGTGGAAGTTGGTGCTTCCATCCAGTTGGTGCTTGAACACTTAGGGAGTTGTTACTTTTTTCTAGTGGGTGCTAGAGAAACCAGGGAGTTGGTGCTTCCTTCTAGTAGGTGCTAGAGAAAACAGAGAGTTGGTGCTCTCAGCAAGTTTCATCTTGCAAAATAGAGGTTGTAGCGTCATAATGAGTTGGTTCTCATAAGTATGATAATGTACAAAATGTAAAGATTACTTATCATATAAAGAAGAAGAGGTTTTTACCCTTTATGGGTTTCTGTAGGAAATATCTATCTTTGTATATTTCATATGTGTGAATGATGTTGAATGTTATATTGCTTACTTCCCTACATTATTGTGATTTCCATTCAATGCTCTGCAAAGAGTTTAAAATAAGCATAATTGTTTAAGCTCGGTAACAACTGATTCACCCCCCCCCCTCTCAGTTGTCCAACAAAGGCTTCGAAGCGAACAATGTGTTTAGAGATGTCCAATGTGGGGAGTCAATCTTCAGATGGGAAGACATAGTTATCCCATTCTAGTTCTGTTAGGAGACCGAGTTGGTACGAGATGACATTGATGGATGCTTAGGAGTGGGAGGATACTAGGAGCACATTGAGGGAGAGAAGGACTTTGACAAAGTTTCCAATCTTTGTGGAATTACTATGTAGTGTCACCAATTTCATGACTCCTATTATTCAAGGATAAAATGACCAATAAGGTTGGAGGGATGTTAGTGTGCAGGATGATGTTTGTGATATTGTTCCAAGGCCGAATGGAGAACTAGTTCCAGGTGGTTCTTTGAGAAATACCTTCCTCTCTAAGAGGGAGTGTTGACACATGGTAGCATCAGACAAGTATTTTTACACAGGTTTGTGTGTCTAGATGTGTGGAATTTATCCAAAACCTTATATCATTGACTTTAGTTTAATAAAAGGAATTATTAAGGTAATTTTTTATTTATTTAGTAAGTTGGTTTTTATTTAAGAAAATTCTTTAATTATAATTAGTGAATTAAATAATAATTTATGATATTAAGTGAGGTGAGAAGTAATCTTAATCATCAATCACTTTGGAGATTAGGGTTAGGTCATAAATAAATCTTATAAAAGAAAGGCTAGGGTAAAGGAGAAGACACTTTACAAAGAGATAGAAAAGAAGGACTTTTTCTAGTGTGGAGTCATTCGAGAGTGTAGAAGCAAAGAATAAATTTTTCTTGCACGTGATACACTTTACTCTTTCATATTGATTGAGAGAGATTGATTTGAGACAAAGAGAGTTATATAATGAATGAATGTGATTCAAGGAGATCTTGGATAAGTGGAGAAGGACTTCCATCTAAATATATAGGCCAAAGGAAGAGAGAACAATAATACAACATAAGGATTAGCCTCCAAGGAACAATGTAGGGTTTATGGAACAATCGTACAGTCAACATGCGTTTTAGCTTTACATTCACACAGATAGCATAGGACAACATGGATATCAGTGTAACAGTCATGTTGTTTCCTTATAGGATTGTACAATAGGTTTGGTAGTGTTGGAGATATTATACACACCTAGTATTTTATTTTTATTTTATTTTCCTAAGTTTATTTGGCTATGTCGAGGGTCCTTTAGTCTGATATATTCTCCCCTCATTCAGAATATTCTTCTCGAGAAAAGGGTGCCACAGACCCTCCAATAAATTCTCAGTTATCATTCAATTAGACTAGTTGAGTGAAGTGTTGCATATCAACATTAGTTTTATCACCAAGTGTTCCATGATACACTCATGATCATCACTAGTAATACACACTTGTATTGGGATCATCACCAGTAAGGCACATTCCACATGTGTGAGTGATATCCTCCTCATTTAACTTTGCTTTGACTAGTTAACTAACGATCGCATGGCCAGTTAACTAGGACTAGGTGGTAGTTGACTCCAGTGATTTCCTGTGTGTGTCATATCTCTCTAGAACACTCCTAATGCACATTAGTTGGCTACTATAGAAATTTATTTTTGTCATAAATATTATATCACTTGTACTGTATCATTTCTCTCATTCGGTTAATATAAATTATTTCATTATTTCCTCCTTTTTTTGTCTCTTCTCTTCACACCATTACATGTTGTGTATGCTTCATTGTTAGCAAGATATTTTGTGCAGGTATCTCAAAAAATATACACAGTATCAAGGATAGCAGTGGACCCTGAAAAGATTGAGGCCATTAAAGGGTGGACAACAAAAAATAATGTGACATAAGTTAGATCCTTTATGGGTCTAGTTGGTTACTACAGAAGGTTCATTACAGGGTTTTCAAGAATAGCTCACCCCATTACTTCCTTGAAAAGGAAGGGCAAGAAGTTTCAATGGACAGAAGAATGTGAAAGAATCTTCCAACAATTGAAGCAAATGCTAACCAGTGCTCCGATTATGAGGATTGCATATCCAAATGAAGATTTTTTGTTTTGCACAGATGCGTGAAAATAAGGACTTGGTGGAGTCCTCAGTCAAAGTGGGTTTGTTGTATGTTATGAATCAAGGAAGTTGAAGGAGCATGAAAGGCTCTATGCCACTCATGATTTGTATTTGGTAGCCATAGTGTATGCTTCGAAGAAGTGGAGGCACTACCTCATGGGAAAGAGGTTTGAGTTGAGGACATACCATAATGGTTTGATGTATTTGTTTGACCAACCAACTCTAAATGCCAAGCAAAGAAGATGGTTAGAGTTTCTCAATGAATATGACTTTGATATAAAGCACATCAAGGGGAAATAGAACAAAGTGGTTGTTGCACTCAACAGAAGAGTGCATGAGTTGCATGCTACAACCATTATCATGTACCAATAAGATTTGAAAGAAAAATTTATGGAGGCTTCAAAATCAGATTTTCAATACATGGAATTGGTAATTAAATTGCAGCTAGGTAAAATGTAGTAGAAAGTTGAGGATTATGAGTTGGGAATTGATGGAATTATCTTGTACAAAAATAGAGTTTATGTACAAGATTCTCCAGAATTGAGGAGTGAGATTTTAAAAGAGATGCATAATGTTCCTTATGAAGGACACCCAAGATATCAAAAAATAGTTTCAGTGGTCAAGAGCCAATATTATTGGTCTGGCATGAAGAGGGAGATTGTTGAATACATAGCTAAATTCTTGGAATGTTAAAGGGTTAAGGTTGAGCATAGACACCTAGCTGGGTTACTACAGCCATTACTCATTCCTGAGTGGAAATGGGAAGTGGTGAAAATGGATTTCATCATAGGATTTTCCAGAACAAGCAAGCAACATGATGCAATCATGGTAGTGGTGGAAAATCTTACTAAAGTTGTCCATTTCATTCCTATGAAGACTACTCATAAGGAAAGTAATGTTGTTGATATTTATATGAGGGAAGTAGCATGCCTACATGGAGTACCCAAGAGAATTGTGTCTGACAGAGACCCAAAGTTTACCTCAAAGTTTTGGAAGGGGTTATTCAAAGGGTTCGAAAGAAATCTGAACTTCAACACTACTTATCATCCTGAGTTTGATGGGAAGATAGAAAGGGTGAACCAAGTGATAAAGGACATGCTAAGGATATATGTGATGGAAAAAACATCTAAATGGGAATATTATCTACACTTGGTAGAATTTTCCTACAATAATGGGTATCAAGCATCACTAAAGATGAGCCCATTTGAAGCATTTTATGGCAGAAAGTGCAACACCTGAGTAAGTTGGGAAAACATTGTTGATAGGGAAGTGGTTGGGCCAGAGTTGCTCAAGGAAATGGAAGAGAAAATGATGAAGATTAAAAAGAATTTGAAGGCTACCCAAGACATGCAGAAAATTTATGCTGATAAGAACAGAACTCACAAAGAATTTAAAGTAAGGGATCATGTAATCCTAAGATTCAAGGCCAACATAAGCTCCCTAAAGTTGGGAAATTGTTCAAAGTTGGCAAATTGATATTGTGGGCCATTTGAAATCCTAGAGAGGTTTGGTCCAATAACATATAAGCTTGCATTGTATGCATGCATTTCTATACATAATGTATTTCCTCTTTCATTGGTTAAGAAATATGTACCTGATGCTAATCATGTTATTGACTGGAATGTGATTCAGGTGGAAAAATAAAGCACTTTTTTAGGTGCATCTGGTGCATATAATGGACAGAAAAAGAAAGCATCTTTGGAATCGAGCCATAGGAATTGTAAAAGTTCAGTGGACCTAGTACGGTCCTGAGGACACAACATGGGAGGATGAAGATGCTATGTGGGCATAATACCCGCATCTTTTTGAAGATTTTGGAAATCTTGTTGTTGTTGTGTAAGTAAGTTTCACTAAGGATAGTGCAAAAATAAGGGGAGGGGGGAATTGTAGCACACCAAGGTTGAGCCCCTGTTGAATTGTAATTATGTTTATAGGCTGGTGAGCCAAGTGTTTATAAGCTGAAGAATTATATGTTTATTAGGATAGAGAGCCTAGATTCTTAAGGCCATGAGCCTAATTTTTGTATATGTAAATGCACATATTATTAATAAAATGACATTGTTGTGTGTAGACTGACCACGAAGAAAGATTTATGGGGGACTAAGATCAACTAGGTAGGGTAAGGGAGGGGGCTAAGTGTCTAGGCCTAGGGGATAAGCTAGTGGGATTACCTCTAAGGGAATAATATTTTATTATTATTTCCTAAAGGCTAAGGTGGACATGACAGGTGTTGTCCTAAGTTCCTGGGAAAGGGAATGAGTGCTAAGTGGAACTCATGCGGCTTCAGGAAGACATGTTTCAATATAGGCGCATGCAGTTTATAGTTGTAAAAGATAGCTCGTTGGGGGTTCCTCCTCGCGATTCTTGTGAAACTCACCTTCTTGCAAGTCTTCCACCCTACCCAATTCACCCACTGACTCACGTACTGAGGCATCATCTCCATCGTTGACCTCTAAACAAGAACGTACCTTGGGAACCTGTAGTCATATTTGAGTTATCCTGTGTATTTTATGTGAAGTACAATACACCTGTACCTTTCCTGAGTTGTACTGTGTCTTAACAGTTCACTGTTATAGCCCACACAATTCCTTGACTGAGCATGGCTTGCTACCATCATTTGTTCTATACTAAGCTTTGTTTTTTCCATCACCTTACTTGAACTAACTTAGAAGCTGGTTTGAAGAAGCAGGTTGTCAAGCCTGTGGTTTGAAGAGGTGGGTTTTCAGTTCCGTGGACTGAAGAAGAAGGTTTTCAAGCCCACAAGAAACTCTCTCTAGGTGAGAGAGGTTGTTGGGGAAGTGATTTCCCAAAGGGAGCCCAATTGTAGCTATAGTGCTCGGAGAATTCCTGTCTGGCCTTTTGCTGAAGCCCTGGAAGGAAAGTGGGGCAGTTGAAGGATTGTTGAGAAGAGAAGGGGCACACTTCCTAGGGTGGGACAGGAATGTGGGTAATCAAAGGTTGTAGGTTGTTAGTGTGAGCTATCCTTGGGTGATAATCCTTCATGTTGACCTGTGCGACTTTCTTGTTTCTCTTGCCAAGCTCAGGAATCCCTTGCCCAATGGAGTTTAGTCTTAGCTCGGGGGTGACCCACTGTTGAGCGTGATGAGCAGTGTGGTCTAAGGCTAGGATGTTCGTGGAAGGTATTCACGTAGTTGGTGGTCATATATTGAAAGATACGTACCAAATATATGTTGATTGTATGTTGTGTAATTGTACATGTGTTATAATTGATGAGTAATGCCTAGATATATCATATATGTTGTATGTGTAGGCTTCTTGTTATTTCTGCGTTAATCTATGTATGGTTATAATATTTCATCTGTATGCATATAATTTCATAATGTTTTATTGATTATTTCTACATCAATAAGTGGCATGAACAAAATGTTGTAACTATTAATTTATGTTATATGTGCATGCATATAAATTTACAAAAATGGAATTAGAGCATAAAGGTCATTCAGGGGCATGGCCTGGCCCGTTGGTTAAGGTTCGGGATGTTACAAAATGGTATCAGAGCTAAGAGAGACGTCGAGGAAGTGACATTTCCTGACTTGTTAGTGGCTAGGGATGTTACACTGGGCCACATGGCACCTTCCCATTCTCCAAACAATTGAGACATGTCAGCATAGGATAGGTCCACATAGAAGACTTCCACATCACCTTCCCAATCACCCTACCATGCATTTTTTCACGTCATCTTTCCATGTGTTAGTACAATAACCCTGCCACATGTCAGTACAATCTACACAACTAGCAGTACGGATTGTACAGACTGTACAGTCAACATTTTTTTTTCTTGTTTGAGAAAATGGACAGAACACGATATCTCTCGCATATGATGTTCATTTGAACTTGTTCAAGATGCATTGGGATTGTGAGGACAAGGCGTAGGCACTAGTCCATTTTCAAGCAATTCCAAGCACTTTGATTTTTGAGTATATTTTGATCCCCTTGATCACTCCTCCCCATTGGGAAGCTTTTAGACCTCCAAAAGACTACTTTCAATCTGTTTGAAGATGAGGGTACAATTCCCTCACTTTCTAACCTCAATCCATTTGGATTTTCTTATATTTGTGCCTTTAAGACCAACACGAAGGTATTCCACATTCGCTCATTTTGAAGCTCTCATCCTCTGGTCAAGGATTGTATATTCATGCAGTTTTGAAAGACATTCTAATGATAAATAATCTATGGAAGGAATTTGAACATGCTCTCCTTGATCATCAATCAAAGGAGTCTAATATAATGTCAAATTCTCAACATTAACAACTGCATACATTTTCATATAAGGAGGAAAATCCAAATGGAAGGCATTGTTACCAATCTTTTCAAGAATCTTGAAAGGTCCATATCTAATTGGTTTTAGTTTTTTACCTTCTCGTTTAAGCCTCTATTTTCTAATGTAAATCCAAAATTCATCTCCAACTTGGAAAATGTGATCAACATGATGTTTTTCATGTCTTTTCTTGTACTTGGCTTGGCTCTTTTCCAACTATTCTTGTACCATTTGATGCACCAACTGAATTTGTTCAATGAACTTCTTTGTTTTATGCCATAATGACCATCAATAGTAGTATCCTTCCCAAAGATAAAATCTAAAGGATATTTTGGCAAATAACCAAAACATGCCTCAAATGGAGATGTTTGAGTCGAAGAGTTCGTAGCCCAGTTGTAAGCATGTTGAATGTAGTGTAGGTGCTCATCCCAAAACTTAGGATGGTTTCTACAATAACCACAAAGAAGATGTACTATTGCTCTATTTACCACTTCTATTTGACCATCAGTTTGTGGATGAAAATTTGTGCTCTTTTTCAGCTTGGTTTCCATGAGTGCCCATAAGCTTGACCAAAAGATCCCAATAAATCAAGAATCACGATAAAAAATAATGGATTTTGGCAACCCAAAATGTACCGAAACATGTTGAAATAACATTTGTTCCATTTGTTCAACTGTAACCTTCTTCTTACAAGGCGTCAAAATACACAGTTTGTTGAAATGGTCAACCACAACATAAATATAATCATGATTCTTTTTAGACATTGGTAGACCTCCTACAAAGTCCATGGAAATGATTTCCCAACAACGAGAAGGAACTGGAAGTGGAGTATACAAAACCAACTTTCTATTGCTAGGATTACTTGTAGCACATAAAGAACATCCTCTTACATATCTTGAAACACTTCTATTCATTTTAGGCCAATAGAAATACCTTTGCAAATTATCCATTGTCTTTCCTACACCAAAGTGGCCAACAATAAGAGAAGAATGTGCTTCCCTTATGATGTTGACTCTTTAACCCTATGGAATACATAGCTTGCCAAGATGATACAAAATCTTATCATGCACATGGTAATCCAATTCCTCAACTTAGTTAGAATGACACAAATTTTCATAAACTTCTTTAAAATCAACATCTAAAGCATATTGTTCAACATAGCTCTCATGCATGGTATAACTATGCTTAAGAATAACTGAAGCACTGACAATAGGCCTAGAAAGAATATCAACAACTTTGTTAAAAATGCCTTTCTTATACCTTATGACCAACTGGAATTGTTGTATAAAACCCATCCATCTGAAGTGCCTTTCTTGTTGTATCTTTGTTTGTGAATGTAAGTATTGCAATGGTTGATGATCTCTCTGAATGATAGTTTATTTTCTCGGCAAATGATGTTTCCATTTTTTCACACTTTGTACCAATGCATACAACTCCTTATCATAAGTAGGATAGTTAATCACAACACCATTAAAAGTTTCATAATGAAAACAAATGGGATTACCATGTTGCCACAAGATTTCTCCCATTACATAATTTCTTGCATACGTCTGGATCTCAAATGGGTGTCTCAAATTAGGAAGTGCAAGAACTGGAGCTGAACTAATCTTCTCCTCCGATGCATCCAAATATTTTTGTTGCTTGCCTCCCCATTGGAAAACTTGCTTGATGCTTGTCACTGCATGTAATGGAGCTCCAATTGAAGAGAAGTTATCAATAAACTTTCTCCAATATTGGGCTACTCCCAAAAATCTTCTAACCTCTGTCAAATTGTTGGGATTTGACCAATCCAAAATGAGTTTGACCTTGGAAGGATCAATTTCTAGTTCTCCTCCTCCAACAATATGTCCCAAGTAAATAAGTGAGGTCTTTCCAAACTCACATTTAGACATCTTCAAAAACAAATTTTCTTTCTTCAAGACATCCAAAACTTGCTTTACATGCATAACATGCTCTTCACGAGATTTGTTAAATATCAAAATGTCATTGTTGGGCTCATTATTTGGTTAATTAATGATATTGATTAAATCATTTTTGATCGATATTATATATGTATTAATAACCACTTTGAATAATTTTTTAAGGATTTCATATCAAATCCTCATAGCTTATATAAGGTATGTGTAATTGATGTTTTGTGATGGTTTTGAGTTTAATTCAGTTTGATTTAATAATTTTGAGAAGCTAATGTGTGATCTGTGTGTCACAGGGAAAAATCGCAAGGCATTTTTCCATCCAGTAGCTCGTCTGGTACTTCATCTAGCAATGCATCTGACAATGCATCCAACACTAAAAATGTGGGCGAGTTGGTAGTTCTTATATCAACGGCCTGTGTTGGGAGAATCAACAACATGGGTTTTGTTCACCCTCGTGGACTCCAGCTACTGAGCTCTTGACATCTCGGATTAAGCTGTTATGATGAGCATTGAGTGGCTCGTTTAGTTTCTAGAAGCCAAAGGCAGTTATAGCATATTTAATGGAATTCACCATTTTTAGAGGAGGTCAACCTCCTCAGGGTCGACCTCTCAAATTGTAACTATTATAAATACCATAGCGGTGGTCATAAAAAGTGTCAAGGATTGTTAGAAGTTTTTTGCTATGTAATTCAAGACATTTCCATAAAATTGTGCTAGACTGCGTTTTTAATTTAATGACCAGATCCCTGTTGATTTAGCTCATGATTTGTTTTCGAGCAGTAGACATGACCTTCTGGGGGGCCCACCAATGGTATGGGTGAATAATTAGATAGTTAGATTGTGTATTTTAGTTGTGCAATTATCATTTCTTCCATTTCCTGTTATGTGTGTTTTTATCATTTTACATGTTGTGTATTTGTTGTTCATTACTTAATTGTTTACATTTCCTTTTTGCAAGTTGCTTGAGACAATTGTTAATATGTTGTGTTTTTTAATGATTAGTAAATATCTTGCAATCTTAGCTACTAACATTTTTGTGTGATTAAATGCTAATTTGATTTTTTGGAGGTTGAAATAGAATAGTTAAAACACAGTATTAAGTTAATACAAAGTACAAAGTTTCTTTGGAAAAGTTTCGATGGATGAATAGTTGCTAGTCTTGATTTTAATTCTCAGTTTGCTTATCAATTTTGTTGTAGTATGTTGAGGTAGAAATATAATTTAAATTATGTTTTTTATAAGCATTTTAACTTGTAATTTGAATTGTTAATAATAGGATTAGCTTAGTTTATTTCATGAAAATTCCATTCTAGATTTAAATTGAAAATTTAAATAGAAGTTTGAGTTTGAGTTAAGTTTTTAGTTATAAGTCTCTAATTGTGTGAATTTTCTTATATTAGTGTACAAGTGCATTTGAATTAAGTAGAATAATGTTTTATTATCATTAATGATTAATGCATAAATTGAGAGATCATATGGATTTTCAGAATAATTGATATTTCTTCTATGATGGCTAAGCTCTCATTAGATTGCTTGACTTATACGTTTCATTTCTCTATAGCATTTAATATTGAATTTATTCTTCTTGAGCTATCACTAATTGTTAGATGTCATCGTGATGTCAAAATATACTGAAGACATAATCATCGTATTTGAAGTTTCTTGTTATTGTAGTTTAAGAATAGTTGTTGATTAATCTTTGAATATTGTCATGATGCTCTTAATTAAATAGGTTAAGATTTCCATTTGCAGATTAGAAGTAATTATGAGTTTTGTCTTAAGAATAGAGTTCACTTGCTTAATAGTTTTTATTAGTTACCTATTAAGTAATTTTGATTAGTTTACTTGATGAATAAGTTTTAATAGGCTAGTTGTTTTCTTGTTTACTTCATGTTGCTCATTAATTTGAATAGATTGATTATATTAGTTTGTTGTTGTTGTTGCTCATCAAGTTGAATATATTAAATAGATGATTTTTTTTTTATTGATTAATTTAACTTGTTTAAAGTAAGTTTTTCATTTGCTTCTTTAGAAACAATCCATCAATCCATTGTTTAAAAGTTGCTTAGGGTAAATAGTTTAAGTTCCTTAATAGGGTTTGCTCATTGCTAGTCTTTTCTTAAGTAGGTTATCCCTTAGATAGACCATCTCCTTAGTTAGACTATACTTCCTCCAGATTTTCTTCCTTGTCACATATAGTGCTAAAACTCTAAGTTTACTTACCCCGGATTGACAATTTAATTGAGGGATTTAGTGCATATAGAACACCCATCATTTTTGGCACCGCTACTAGGGAGTTGTCTCAAGGTAGGAAATAATTAGGAGATAGATCATTTCTAAACCTTAGCATTAGTTTGGTGGTTGGGGAATGTTAAGACGAGAGGTAAGAACCTACACATCTGTTATAGAAGGTTCCCCCAAACCCAATGGTAGTTTTTTTTTTTCTTTCATGAATAGACCTAGGGACCTAAAGGGAAGATACATTAAAAGAAAATAAGACCTTTCAACCAAGGTTCCTTCCAACCTTTTCGGGGGAAGGAACATTCCACTCATAAACTCTGTAGAACGATACAAAAAAGAAAGAGTTAACTCAACCTAAAAAGCTAAAGAAGTCTCTAAAGAGACTAAGACAGGGAGCACTATAGAACATAAAATTGAAGCATCAGTAGTAGTGGGACAGGAGGCAAGACCACTCAAGCCTTCCATAGAACCAACCAACATAAAAATAAATAAATCACCACCATGAGGAGACCCTAACTTTGAAGACATCATAGACCCTGGACAAGTGAATACTTTGTTTGGTAGTTCAGCCAATATAATTGTTTCTCAAATTGAGACAGAAACTTTGGCACCAATAATCTCAACCGGCTCGAGTAGATTCCAAGACATCCAAGTAGTAGGAAGACCTTCCCATCAAAGGGTTACCTCTCTTAGATAATAACCTTGGGATACATTATTTTTTTCAAGGATAAAACCACCTAGGTACTCTCCTTTTGGAAACCAAATCATTATGGATGATCAGGAGGATCACAACAATGTAAGACATGAGGAGGGAGAAGAAGATGGAAACCAAACCGAAACCACCTTCGGGTTTCCAAGTTTGGACACCACACAGAATGTCAATATGAAAAACATTCCACTCTCAGCACTGCCCACCTTTTACGGTAAAAGAAGTGAAGACCCAGATACCTTCCTCTTTGAGTTCGACATCTTGTGTAGGAGCTACAACTACTTACAAGATGCCCAGAAACTAAAACTCTTTCCTTCCACCCTCAAGGACTCTGCACTAAGATGGTTCATGGGGTTGGGAGAATCCAGTATTAGGTCTTAGAAATCCATGAAAGATATATTTCTTAAGAAGTACCAAGATTACTTCAAATCCAAGGATTCTCGTAATGATATTTTCAAAATCCAACAGTTAGAGGACAAGAATCTCGAGGATTATATGGAACAATTTGCTTATATCTCACAGAAATCAAAATATCGTGACCTTCCAGATGATGCAGTTAGGGATCTTTTCCTTAAGGGAATTTCAGAGGAATGCCTGGAGATACTTAACCTGATGGAATAAGGTGACATCTCCCATAAACCATTTTCTGAAATATGTGAAATGTGTAAGAATTACTCGAGGAGTAGATCTAAAATAGGAAAGATGTTGGCAAATATTGAACAAGCAACGAATGTGTATTGATGGTTGTTGTCATTGATGGCAACAACGGAGTTGGCGTGTAGAAGAGAAGGAAGACAGAGATCCACAACCACAGGATCTCATTCAAATTTACCGAAAGAACGAGGGTCGTCTGATCAGACAGAAACTGTGAGGGAGATATTCCATCGGGAAAAGCCAAGGTGAAATCCCGATTGAATCTGGACCGTCAAATCCAGAAAGGATCAGGACCGTTGATCACTGCTCTGTACGGATCAAGGTTCAGGACTTTGAAATGTCCAAATCACTCGTCAACGAAAACCCCGAAATCGCGATACGCGATTTCGCGATTGGATCGCAGCCGTTAAATTAAGCAGGGATCTGGACCATTCATTTGTATGGACGCGTGGCAGCCAGGAGGCTACATCGGAGATTCGGGGATCGAGATTTCATAATGCAAGAACACAATGCAACGAAAACCCCGATTTCGCGAAATGCGAAATCTCGACTGAATCTGAACCGACAGATCAACATGTGATCTGGACCATTGATCCAACTCACGTCGGTGGACCACGTCAGCAAAGGGACACGTGGCACAACCAGGGAATGACAGGTGTCAGGTAGATTCAACACTTCAGGCACAGGTATGTCACGAATCAGAGTGACACGTGGCAGTGTTTAACACGTGTCAAAACACGTGTGACGTCAGCAGAGGCATCGGCGATCGGGACTTTGATATGTCAAGAACACACTACAACAGAAACCCCGATTTTGCGATATGCGATATCGCGACTCAATCATAGCCGTTGAGCCAAGGTTATACCTGGACCGTTGATCTCCGACATCGGAGAATCGGGGATCGGGAATTCTATAGACATGTGCTCTCGACATCGCAAATGCCGAAATCGCGATGGGT
>ML792479.1:318042-354655 GCA_009831015.1 Picea engelmannii | reverse complement strand
TCTGGATGCACTACTGTTTTCATAAGAATATACAACAACTGATCTCTATAAAGTAGACTAAGATTTTTCAGTAAAAGAAAAGTGAAAAATTGATTGATAGCTCAAATACTGATTCACCCCCCCCTCTCAGTATTTTCCAACAAAAGAATGTTCAGGATCCTGATAGTAGAAACTTAAAACCAGTTAGTTCAGGTGGTATCACAAGAGTAGAGATAGGGAACCTTTTAGAGAACATCAAGAAAGATATCTTAAGAACAATAGGTTCCCAGTTGGACACCCTAAATATTAAAAGGAAACAGGAGAAGGAAAATGTAGCAATGAACATATTTTTCCCAAGATGTAGGAGGAAACATTCCTCAAGGGAATGCCCATTGTATAACATTTCAGTTTGTGTCTTCTACACAAAGGACCACTCTACTGAATAATTTCCACCATTGCCCATTTTTTTAGCCATCTATAGAAGTGGGGATCCTAGGAAGTCCTCTTATGCACCTAGGAGGCCATGGCAGCCTAGGAATTAACCTATAGACCCAGATCTATAGCCTCACATTCTACCCTATTATCAATAACCACAACAGTGGAACTCACCAAGTTGGAAAAATTGGTCTACACAGTATCACCATCCTTAGATTCAAGGAAGGGAACCCTCAAGCTCCACCTGTCCCTATGACCAACCATCTTTACCCTCAGTTTCCACCGAACATTATGCATCTTCTGCCAGGTTTTGTTCCACCACCTTTACCTCCTATTCCACAACAACAACTACAACAATATCAGAATGTAAGATCAACGAGACCAACAATATTACCCTCACAACTAGTGCCCAATACCAATAATAATCCCACTCAACCTCTTCACAATGTTGAGATGCAGGCCTTCCCGACATATGTTGTTTCTCCTGCTCCATTGCAGAAGATTCAATTGAGGTCGAGGAAAGTTTCAGACAGGTAGAGACCTTCAGTAGTCATACAGGAAGAAGAAGAAGAGGAAACCCCCAAACAACCCACGGATGACACTAGGTGGAAATATTTTATTATTCCTAAGAACCAAGAACCCAAGCTTCCCCAAAATGAACCTTAAAAAATTACGAAGGCCCCTCCTTATCCATAAATATTAGTAATCGATAAACCTACCACCCGATCAGAGTTTGATGTCTTGAATGAATTGAATAATATTTGTGTCAAGATTCCTTTGCTACAAGCCATTAAGGATATTTCAATATACAGTAAGGTGGTCAAATAATTATGTATTAAGAAGCCAGGGAGGAAGCAAAAGGATCTTCCAACCAGGGATGATTTTAAGGATGAAAATTTATTTTAAAATGTAGAAACCTTGGCAAATATTACTAATCCTTCATATGTCAACTATAAATGTTTGGCGATATGTTTTTAAAAATATTCATATTTCTAAGTATTTTATATAGCTTTTATAAAATTTTGGCGATTTTTAAGGTAAAATAATTTTATCCTATAGAATTTGGGTGAATCATTTTTAAAATAGCGAATCTCATTTTTGGAAAAACCATGGAAAATTATCCCATGAGCAAAATTTAGCCCCTAAAATCATCATTGCCTCCAACAATGAATTTGATAGGAGAACTTTTTGAGTACATATCATAGTAGGCTAAGGTTGCAAAATATGGGAACCCAGGAAACCTTGTAGTGACCATAACCATTATTGAGGTTTCCATTGGGAATGATCTCAAATACCTAGGGGCATCCATCAATGTTATGACCGTTACTACCTTGGAGGAATTGTAGTTAAAACCTCTTCTTATACCTACCCAAACCATTTTGGAATTAGTAGATAAGACCAGGTTTATACCTGAAGGAATTTTGGATGATATCATAGTTACTCTAGCCTCATGGGAGTACCCGGTAGACTTCCTTGTCATCCACTCAAAGGATCCTACCAAAGGCCATCCTGTTATTTTGGGAATACCTTGGTTAGCCACAACCAATGCATTTATTGGATGTAGAGAGAGAGAAATGACCATCTCAAATGGACTCTCTATCCAAAAGCTCACCATATATCCACTAGCCCAACCTATCATGGAGAATCTATGGTGGATTGAATTTCCATACAAGAATGAGGATTGGGAAGAACCTGTGTTGCCAAGTGATCATTACTGGGCACTTCGAGAGCACACAATGGAAAATGTGCTAAACTAGATTATTTCTGCTATCATGTGTATTGATTTTACACAATATTTTCCCCAATTTGAGTACATGTTTGGGGAAGAATTTTAGGAACAATTAGACCCATCGATTTTGTCTATGACATTTTCATCTTCGAGATAGATGAGTCTTCCACATATTATACCATGCCTTACAAGATTAGTCCAGGAAAATTTCTAGATATAAACTATGGGCTAGATGCAGACCAACAAAAATAGTTAGTAAGTATCCTTAAAGAACAATCAGGGGCATTCTCCTGGGAAGACACTGACATGAAGGGTATACACCCTGACACATGTATCCATCACATATATATCTATGGAGAAGTAACACCTTTTAGGCAACCCCAGAGAAGGATGAACCCAACACTCAAAGATATAGTAAAAGAGGAGATCCAAAATTTATTAAATGTCAGATTTATTTATCCCATGTATGATAGTAAGTGGGTATCCCCACTTGTAGTGGTTCCAAAGAAAATGACCGAGAAATGGAGGATTTGTGTTGATTTCTAGGAACTTAACAAGGCCACTCTAAAGGATTACTTTCCTCTTCCTTTCATTGACCAAGTCTTGGATACCCTGTCTGGAAAGAAATATTTCTCCTTTTTAGATGGATATAGTGGGTACAATCAAATTCTCATAACACCTGAGGATCTAGACAAGACTACCTTTACTTGTCCTTGGGGCACCTATGCCTATAGGGTCTTACCATTTGGATTGTGTAATGCTCCTTCTACATTTCAACGAGCATTACTAGGGATATTTTTTGATCTTATTCATGATTGTGTGGAGCTGTAGATGGATGACTTCACAGTATATGGAAATACTTACTAGGAAGCCTTAGATAACTTAGAAAAAGTCCTTATCAGATGCCAAGAAATTAAGCTATCTTTAAGTCATGAAAAATGTAAAATGTTGTTGACTGAAGTAGTGGTTCTAGGGCATCATGTCTCATCTGAAGGGATTAAAGTCAATACTGTGAAATTGAGGTCATTGTCAAACTTCCAGCCCCCAAGAATCAAAAAGAGGTGACAATATTTCTTGGACATACTGGATACTACCGGTGGTTTATTGAAAATTTCACAAATATTGTTGTACCCATGTTTGGATTGTTAATAAAAGATGTTGATTTTCTTTGGACTGAGCAGTGTCAAACTGCCTTTGAAACGATGAAAGCTAAGTTGTTTGTGGCACCAATGCTTAGGGTACCCAATTGGGCTCTCCCATTTCACATATCCACTAATTCCTCTGACACCGCAATAGGAGGAGTATTAGGGCAGAAAGAAGACCAACAATCCTATGCCATTTATTTTGTGAGCAAGAACTTGTCCCCTACCGAGTTAAACTACATAGTTATCAAGAAGGAATTCTTGGAAGTAGTTCATGTTATCAATAAGTTTTTCCACTGCATTAGAGGTTACAAATTAATTTTACATACAGATCATTCCACCATTATATTTCTCATGAATAAACCCATAAATAATGGCTGAGTGACTAGGTGGCTCCTGCTATTGCAAGAGTTTAATATCATCATTCTTGACCAAATTGGAAAAGAGAATTTGGTAGCTGATTTTATGTTGTGCATAAAAAAATGAGGATGATGATATTCCCATTGATGATAGTTTCCCAGATGAGCACCTTTTTTCACTCTCTGTAAAGACCCCATGGTTTGCATATATGGAAAACTATTTGTCTAATAGGAATTTTCCATCTCATTTGTCACCTCATGAAAAGCATATAATTATTACACAAAGTGCTAATTACTCTTGGGTTGTCCATGACCTTTTTCATACCGATCTAGACTTGATCATTCGTAGATTTTTCCGAGAAGATGAGATACCATAAATGCTATGAAGTTGTCATGATGGACCATGTGGTGGCCATTTATCTGATAAACGTACAACATATAAGGTGTTACATTCAGGTTACTATTGGCCTAGCATTATCAAGGATTCTACCAAGTATGTGAGGAGTTGCGATAGTTGTCAAAGAATAGGAAGACCCACGTCAACTGATGAAATTCCCTTGCGTGCAAAAGTTATGATAAAAACTTTCGAGAAATGGGCCCTTGACTTTGTAGGACCAATTTCACCCATGTCTCATAAGAAAAATTATATTTTGGTTTGTACAGATTATGTCACCAAGTGGGTAGAGGCAAAATCCCTATTCAGGGCTATAGAAAAATTTGTTGTTGAATTCATTTATGAAGACATATTTACCCACTTCGATGTTCCTCATGAAATTGTTACAAACCAAGGCACTGAATTCACTTCTAAGATGATGAAATAACTAACATAGAAATATAGTATTAAGCACTCCAAGTCTTCCCCATACCATCCATAAGATAATGGTCAGGTAGATTTCACAAGAAAAGTTCTAGAATCTATCTTAAGCAAGACTGTTCAATTGCATCATCAGGATTGGGTTGATAGGCTTCCAAAGGATTTGTAGGCATATCAGACCACCTAGAGAAACACCATTGGGCATACCCCTTATGACCTAGTATATGGGAAACAAGTGCTTCTACCAATAGAATTCCAAGTAAGGACCTTCCATATTTCCATGGAATTGGGATTAAACTTAGATGAGGCTTAGAAACAATGATCCCTACAATTAAATGATTTGGATGAGATTAGGAAAGATCCTATCCAATGAACAATATTAGTCAAAAACCAGAGAAGCAAGTGGCATGACAAGTTTATTAAGAAGACACACTTCCAACCTGGTGATTGTCCTTTGTTGTTTGACTCCTGATTTAAATTTTTCAAAGGAAAACTTACCACTCGGTGGTTGGGTCCTTACGCGGTAGTCACCGTGTATGATATGTGGCTGTGAAAATCAAAAAAATTGACGATGAACAAGTCTCCTTTGTAGTAAATGGACACCGACTCAAAATTTATCATAGGGCCATTTCCAAAGAAGAATTTATGCAGGTCATGTCAACTGACAAGGAATTGGCCTTAGTAGATGGGGAAGTTCCCCCTTGTTCTTGAATGTTTTTTTTCTGAATTTTAACCTGTACATATGTAAATAATTTTTGAATTTTGTTGATAGACAATTTTAAAGATTTTTGAAGGTATTTATTTCACCAGGAGTAGACAGTTTCAGGGAGATATAAAGGAATGATTTTTCTTCAAAATATTGTTATATTTGAACCTTATTGTCTGCTAAGCATCAATTGAATAATGACTTGTTGTAATTAGCCACATTTTTTTCAAATATTTCCATCATCGTTTTTTCAAGGCATCTTAAATAGAAGTTGTTCTTAAAAACCTTCACCACTAGATATAAGGAAGTGATACTGTAACCATCAAAATTAGAGGTTACTTTTCCAAAGAACGCCAAGTAAGTGAGTAAAGTATCTTTATTAAAGAGTAACAAGGAGTTCTGATTAGTGGTTATCCATGGAAACATCACAATAACTTAAAAAATAAGAAAGTAAGTTGAGCCTAAAGATACCTTTTTGTTCTTTCCCAATGGTACCATCCACTACATATTAAAAATGCTTGATTATATCGTATCTTTATATAGGGCACGTCCTCTTAAGTAACCCTTACATAAGGACAATCTACAGGGAATATATAAAGGAAATTATTCCTCTAACAAAAATACCATCCCAATAAATTTATTTTATTTATTTTATTTTTCTTCAGAACCATCCCCGCATCTTCTAGCACAAAGAAATATTATATTAAAATATTAAAATATGGAGGGCCAGTCTTTGAGGGTGTTAGAGGATAAACCGTTGGGATATTGAACAGGTCTACTAGAAGCGGGTACCAGCCTGTGGTATGACTAGGTAAACCCTACAAAGTACTATACAAGCTTGCTGGAAGCAGGGCATTCTACCTAGCGAGGATGATAATCTAACAAAAAAATAATAAGAAGAAATTCCTAAATATAAAACTTGCCATGATGTATGACATTACTTGTAGAGAAAGATGACATGAAGTATGTATGGTTAAGATAAGGTTAATGAACTCCATAAATTTAACATTGGGAACTAACTTTGAGACTATCTTGAAACTCTCTCACCTACCTCTTTTTAGCTATATGTAGGATATTCTATCCTATAGGTGGGGCCATATTCTAACTGTCTCGTCAAACCAATATATGAAATTTATCTCTACACTTAACAAGCTATAAATCTTCGACTCTTGGGAGATTTGAATGGTTTGCTATATTTTTTATTGTGAGGTGTCACAATACTTAGGAGTGGGGGATGGGTTTCATGAGTTGACAAATGACAACACTGCCTATCTATAATCCATTATAAGAAGAAGTGGAATCCTTAATTTTTTTTTTATGTTGTTTTCATGATAAAGGCTATTATATCAGCATTTATTTTATTTTGAAATGCTAAATATTCCCTGTGTGTTATAAAATGTTGTACATTTCTTTGACAGACCACTTAATTGGTTTTTCTTTACAGACTGTTCATTACATATTTGTGATTACATGCCTTATAATATGTGAGATAGAGGAACAAATTGTGTGAGAATGATGGAAAAACAAGTAATAATGGAACACTCTTATCCTGTCTCTACTCTTGTTCATTGTGACTGTCAAAAGTGTTTTAAGACTAAATGCTATGAATAAAACATCCATTACAGGATGAACAAATTTCATTTCACACAAGAATACCATATGGAGTGCCATATGGAGTGTCGTATGGAGTGTCATTTGAAAGACCATATGAGGTGCCATATGAACAACTGGATGACGCACCATATGAAGGATCGGATGAGGTGTATACACACAGTAAATGACCATGATTTCAGGTAACCAAGAATCGTTTGAATTTATTTGGCTATTCAATTGCATGATGAGTTAATTAAATGGAAATTGAGAATTAAATGATACAATTGTTAAACATTTTTATGATCAAATGTCCAATTCGAAGACTTGGACATTGAGCTAACTCCTTCATCATTATGATTGTCTCCCAAAAGATACACTTCGAATTCAAAATCAGCGCACTCACACTCACACATGGAAACTCATGTGTGATGAATTCATCAATGAATTCAAATGTTTCCACCTTGGGCACATTCAAAAATGGAGGGATCGCTCAAATTGTTATCCCATTTATGCATTGTGCTCATCCTCTGCTCAATTGTGTTTTCCCTTTGCTTAAGCATGCTCATCCTCTTCCTAATTGTGCTCATCCTTTGTCAAATTCCTCCCTCTTTTCATTCTCCACACTGTAACCATGCCAAAACAATATGAGTTGTCCTTTTATGCTAACCTCTTTTCTATCCCCGAGTTCATACAGTGTAGGGAGGTATTCCTTCGCACAGGGTGGGGACCTTTCTTGGCCCATCTGCAGGGCCATGATGATGACGTTTCTATGCAATTCTTCCTTGGATTCGATGGAAGGATGCCACACATGGGTTATCTCACCTTCATGGTCTCTAATGAATCAATTTACTCAGCCACAAAGCTTCCAAGGGTTGGAGACCACTAGCTCAAACACCACCAGTTGCGATGAGTGAGCTACAATAGGGTCTTTAAACCTAAGTTTCATAATGTCTCTAGAGCTAAGGGATACTCCAAGGAGTGGATTAAGGATGAGTTTATTAACCCTCTAATAGTCATCATCATAATCATCACTTGCGAAGGTAGATATTCTGTTTTTAAAGCCTGCCATTTTCAATTATTAGCTCATTTTCAATTCAATAAGCCATTGAATTTCCCTTTTTACTTCTTCAAAAGTCTTGAGAATATGTCTTCCAAAGTACAAAAGAATGTGGCCAATCCCCATAACAGCCTATTCCACCATGGCCTCATCAAATTGCTTGTTATAGCCAAGTTGGAAAAACAGAGGAAGACATGGGATGAGTTCATTTACCAATTTTCAAACCCCCATATTACAATAAATACCGGTAAGAAAACACTTTATATAGGTACTATTACTCCATCCAAAACCCATTCTATGAAGACTCCAAACCCTCCTACTCAAGCTATCCATTTACTGTAACAAAAGACCAAGAAACTTGTTGATAGCCCTGCAGCCTCATCGAGCAAGAAGACTAAGAATCCTATTGATAACACTCCAATTCCATCAACATCTATTGATCCTGCACCCAAAAAGTTACAAGAGGAAATTCAACAAGAATTCCATGTATTCCCAAAAAATAGGAGAGGAGCTAATCGATTTAAGAGAGGATGTTTTCGCAAAAGTGCCCGAAATACAAGAGGAAAACCTTATGAAAAACCCCCAATCACTTCATACCCTATCCAAGTATCTTCTGATCTCTAAAGCCCTCATAAAAGACTCAGGGAAGTTTCTACAAAATAATTGGAGCCTCGTAGAGAGACAAAATCTGAAACGATTTCCCCTCATAAACCCCCTATTACTCCTACCTCACAGATGCCTATACTAGATCCAAAAAATGATAGACTTTCTACATCCTTCAAGGGACCCAAGCCCTTCTCTGAGATATCTGATCATACTCCAACCATTGAAAAGTTAAAACAGGAAAATGTTCTACTGCTGCAACAATTGGAAGAGAGGAATACCATAGATAGACATCTCCACCATGACAATGCAATACTGTAGGAAAAGGTGAATTCCTTCCAAATGTTGGTTGACCAAATGACCAATGAAAATCATAGCCTTTGTGCACAATTGAAACACTGCAAGAGGGCCAAGACAAAGTCTTCAGGGAAAAAAGATGCTAAAGCCAATCCATCCCTTGGTTAGCAAGTCTAGTCATATTGGGCAATTCATTTTTGTTTGTAGTGGGACCTGCAAAATCTTAGGTGTGGGGGTAATTTTGGGCTCGTGATTTGGTTAATTAATGATGTTGATTAAATACATTTTGACCGGTATTATATATGTATTAATAACCACTTTGAAGAAGTTTTGAAGGATTCCATATCAAATCATCATAGCTTATATCAGGTACGTGTAATTGATGTTTTGTGATGGTTTTGAGTTTAATTCAGTTTGATTTAATTCTTTTGAGAAGCTAATGCGTGATTTGTGTGTCACAAGGAAAATTCACAAGGTTTTTTTCCATCTAGTAGCTCGTCTGGTACTTCATCTGACACTATGTCCAACACTAGATCCAACACTAAAATTGTGGACGAGTTGGCGGTTGTTATATCGACGAACTGTGTTGGGAGAATCGATGACATGGGTTTCTTTAACCCTTGTGGACTCCAACTACTGATCTCTTGACATCTCTAATTAAGTTGTTATGTTGAGCGTTGAGTGGCTCGTTCAGTTTCTAGAAGCCAAAGATAGTTCTAGCGTATTTAATGGAACTCGCCATTTTTAGAGGAGGTCGACCCTTCCAGTGGTCGACCTCTCAAATTGTAACTATTATAAATACCACAATAGTGGTTAGACAAAGTGTCAAGGATTGTTATAATTTTTTTTCTCTGTAATTCAAGACATTTCCATAAACTTGTGCTAGACTTCATTTTTAATTTAATGACCAGAACTGTGCTGATTTAGCTCACGATTTGTTGTTGAGGAGTATCCACGACCTGGTGGGGGGGCCACTAGTGGTTTGGGTGAATACTTAGATAGTTATCTTGTGTATTTTAGTTGTGCAATTATCATATCTTCCATTTCCTGTTATGTGTGTTTTCATCATTTTACATGTTGTGTATTTGTTGTTCATTACTTAATTGTTTACATTTCCTTTTTCCAGGTTGCTTGAGACAGTTGTTAATATGTTGTGTCTTTTAATGATTAGTAAATAGCTTGCAAGATTAGATACTAATCTTGTTGTGTGATTAAATGCTAATTTGAATTTCTGTAGGTTGAAATAGAATAGTTAAAACGAAGTATTAAGTTAATACAGAGTACAAAGTTTCTTTGGCAAAGTTTTGATGGATGAATAGTTGCTAGTTTTGATTTTAATTCCCAGTTTGCTTATCTAGTTTTCTTATCAATTTTGTTCAAGTATGTTGAGGTAGAAACAGAATTTAAATTATGTTTTTTTTAAGCATTTTAACTTGTAATTTGAATTGTTAATAATAGGATTAGCTTAATTTTTTTCATGAAATTTCCATTCTAGATTTAAATTGCAATTTTAAATAGAAGTTTGAGTTTGAGTTAAGTTTTTAGTTATAAGTCTCTAATTGTGTGAATTTGCTTGTATTAGTGTAAACGTGCATTTGAATTAAGTAGAATAATGTTTAATTATCATTGATGATTAATGCATAAATTGAGAGATCATATGGATTTTTAGGATAATTGATATTTCTTCTATTATGGCTAAGCTCTCGTTAGATTGCTTGACTCATACCTTTGATTTCGCTATAGAAGTTAATATTGAATTTATTCGTCTTGAGATATCACTAATTTTTAGATGCCATCATGATGCCATAATACAACGAAGACATAATAATCGTATTTGAAGTTTCTTGTTATTGTAGTTTAAGAATAGTTGTTGATTAATCTTTGAATATTGTCATGATGCTCTTAATTAAATAGGTTAAGATTTCCCTTTGCAGATTAGAAGTAATTATGAGTTTTATCTTAAGAATATAGTTCACTTGCTTAATATTTTTGATTAGTTACCTATTGAGTAATTTTGATTAGTTTACTTGTTGAATGAGTTTTAATAGGCTAGTTGTTTGCTTGTTTACTTCATGCTGCTCATTAATTTGAATAGATTAATTAGATCAATTTGTTGTTTTTGTTCCTCATCAAGTTGAACATATTAAATAGATGAATTTATTTTTCTCATTAGATTAATTAAGTTAACTTGTTTAAAGTAGGGTTTTCATTTGCTTATTTAGGAACAATCCATTGATCCATTTTTTAAAAGTTGCTTAGGGTAAATAGTTTAAGCTCCTTAATAGGGTTTGCTCATTGATAGTCTCTGCTTAAGTAGGTTAGCCCTTAGATAGACCATCTCCTTATTTAGACTATACTTCCTCCAGATTTTCTGCCTTGGCACATATAGTGCTACAACTCTAAGTTTACTTACCTTGGGTTGAAAATTTAATTGAGGGATTTAGTGCATATAGAACACCCATCATTTTTGGCACCGCTACTAGGGAGTTGTCTCAAGGTAGGAAATAATTAGAATATAGATCATTTCTAAACCTTAGCATCAGTTTGGTGGCAGGGGAACGTTAATACGAGAGGTAAGAACCTACACATCTATTATAGCAGGTTCCCCCAAACCCAATGGTAGTTTTTCTTTTTGTTTTCTTTCATGAATAGACCTAGGGACCCAAAGGGAAGATACATTAAAAGAAAATAAGACCTTTCAACCAAGGCTCCTTCCAACCTTTTATGGGGAAGGAACATTCCACTCATAAACTGCGTAAAACGATACCGAAAAGCAGGAGCTAGCTCAACCTAAAGAGCTAAATAAGTCTCTGAAGAGACTAATACATGGAGCACTATAGAACAAAAAATTGAGGCATCAGTAGTAGTGAGACAGGAGGCAAGACCACTCTAGCCTTCCATAGAAACAACCAACACAATTTTTTTTTTGCTTACCACCATCAGGAGACCCTAACTTTGAAGACATTATAGAGCCTAAACAAGTGAATACTTTGTTTGGTAGTTCATCCAATACAATTGTTTCTCAAATTGAGAGAGAAAATTTGGCATCAATAATCTCAATCATCTCGAGTAGAGTCCCAGGCATCCAAGCAGTAGGAATTCCTTCCCATTAGAGGGATACCTTTATTAGACAAGAACCTTGGGATACTTTGTTCTCTTCAAGGATAAATCCACCTAGGTATACTATTTTTGGAAACCAAATCAGTATGGATGATCAGGAGGATCAAAAAAATCTAAGACATGAGGAGGGAGAAGAATCTGGAAACCAAACTGAAACCACCTTCGGGTTTCCAATTTTTGACACCACAGAGAATGTCAATATGAAAAAAATTCCACTCTCGACACTGCCCACCTTTTATGGTAAAAGAAGTGAAGACCCGAATACCTTCCTATTTGATTTCGACATCTTGTGTAGGAGCTACAACTACTTACAAGAAGTGCAGAAACTAAAACTCTTTCCTACCACCCTCAAGGACTCTGCACTAAGATGGTTCATGGGGTTGGGATAATCCAGTATTAGGTCTTGGGAAGCCATGAAAGATATATTTTTTAAGAAGTACCAAGATTACTCCAAATCCAAGGATTCTCGTAAAGATATTTTCAAAATACAACAGTTAGAGGAGGAGAATCTCGAGGATTATATGGAACGGTTTGCTTATATCTCACAGAAATGAAAATACCATGACCTTCCAGATGATGCAGTTAGGGATATTTTCATTAAGGTAATTTCATAGGAATACCTTGATATACTTAACATGATGGAATCAGGTGACATCTCCCATAAACCATTTTATGAAATATGTGAAATGTGTAAGAATTACTCGAGGAGTAGAGCTAAAACAATAAAGAATGTTCAGGATCCTTATAGTAGAAAATTAAAACCAGTTAGTTCAAGTGGTATCACAAGAGTAGAGATACAAAACCTTATAGAGAAATTCAAGACAAATATCTTAAGAACAATAGGTTCCCAGTTGGGCACCCTAAAGATTAAAAAGAAATAGAAGGAGGAAAATGAAACAATGAGCATATTTTTCCCAAGATTGAAGAGGAAGAAGTCCTCAAGGGAATGCCCATTATATAACATTTCAGTTTGTGGCTTCTACACAAAGGAACACTGAACTGGAAAATGTCCATCATTGCTCGGTTTTCTAGCCATATATAGAAGCGGGGATCTTGGGGAGTCCTCTTATGCATCTAGGAGGCCATGGAAGCCTAGGAATCAACCTACATACCCATATCTATAGACTCAAGTTCCACCCTATTATCAACAACCAGAACAATGGAACTCACCAAGTTGGAAAAACTGGTCTACACAATATCAATATCCTTGGCTTCAAGGATGGAGAGGAGGGCATAAACAATGGAACCCTCAAGCTCCACCTATCCCTATGACCAAGCATCATTACCCTCAGTTTCCACTGAACATTCTGTAGCTTCTGCTAGGTTTTGTTCCACCATCTTTACCTCTTATTCCACAACAACAACTGCAACAATATCAAAATGCAAACTCCCCGAGACCATCATTATTATCGTCACAACTAGTTCCCAATCCAAATAATAATCCCACTCAACCTCTTCACAATGTTGAGATGCATTCCTTCCCAACATATGTTATTTCTCTTGTTCCATTGCAGGAGATTCAAGTGAGGTCGAGGAAAGTTTTGGACAGGCAGAGAGCTTTAGTAGTGATCTAAGAAGACGAAGAAGAGGAAATCCCCAAACAACCCATGGATGAAACTAGGTGGGAAGATGTTATTATTTCTAAGAACTAATAACTCAAGCTTCGCCAAAATGAACCTTCACAAATTATGAAGGCCCCTCCTTATCCAGAAATATTAGTAATAGAGAAACCTACCACCCGACCGGAATTTGACATCTTGAATGAATTGAAGAATATTTGTATCCATCCATGAGTTGAAGAATATGAACTGACATG
This sequence comes from Picea engelmannii, assembly GCA_009831015.1. Classification (NCBI taxonomy): domain Eukaryota; kingdom Viridiplantae; phylum Streptophyta; class Pinopsida; order Pinales; family Pinaceae; genus Picea; species Picea engelmannii. The sequence goes on along the minus strand of ML792479.1, from coordinate 341,005 downwards.
AAGGGTATTCACTCTGACACATGTATCCATCACATATATACCCAGGGGGAAGTAACACCTGTTAGGAAACCCCAGATAAGGATGAACCCATCACTAAAAGATATCGTAAAATAGGAGAACCAAAAGTTATTAAACATCATATTTATTTATCCCATCTCCAACAATAAGTGGGTATCCCCGCTTGTAGTGGTTCCAAAGAAAGTGATCGGGAAATGGCAGATTTATGTTGATTTCTGGGAACTTAACAAGGCCACTCTAAAGGATTATTTTCCTCTTCCTTTAATTGACCAAGTTTTGGATACCCTGTCTGGAAAGAAATATTTTTCCTTTTTAAATGGATATAGTAGGTACAATAAAATTCTCATAGCACCCGAGGATTAGGACAAGACTACCTTTACTTGTCCTTGGGGCTCCTATGCCTATAGGGTCTTACCATTTGGATTGTGTAATTCTCCTGCCACATTTCAACGAGAAGTACTAGGGATATTTTTTTATCTTATTCATGATTTTGTGGAGGTGTACATGGATGACTTCACAGTATATGGAAATACTTACTAGGAATCCTTAGATAACTTAGAAAATTTCCTTATCAAATGCCAAGAAATGAACCTGTCTTTAAGTCATGAAAAATGTAAAATTTTGTTGACTAAAGGAGTGGTTCTAGGGCATCACGTCTCATCTGAAGGGATTAAAGTCGATCTTGCAAAGATTGAGGTCATCGTCAGACTTCCAACCCCCAAGACTCAGAAAGAGGTGAGAAGATTTCTTGCACATGCCGGATATTATCGGTGGTTTATTGAAAATTTCACAAAGATTGTTGCACCCATGTTTGGATTGTTAATAAAGGATGTCGATTTTGTTTGGACTGAGCAGTGTTAAACTGACTTTGAAACACTGAAAGCTAAGCTATCTATGGCACTAGTTCTTAGGGAACCCAATTGGGCTCTCCCATTTCACATATCCATTGGTGCCTCTGAAACCACAATAGGAGGAATATTAGGGAAGAAAGAAGACCAACAGTCCTATGCCATTTATTTTTTGAGCAAGAACTTGTCCCCTGCCGAGTTAAACTACACAGTTACTGAGAAGGAATTATTGGCAGTAGTTCATGCTATCAATAAGTTTCGCCACTACATCACAGTTTACAAATTATTTGTACATACAAATCATTCCACCATTAGATTTCGCATGAATAAACCCATAACCAATGGTCGATTGACTAGGTGGCTCCTTTTATTGCAAGAGTTTAATATCATCATTCTTGACCGACCTGGAAAAGAGAATTTGGTATCTGATTTTCTGTCACGCATAAAAAATGAGCATGATGATATTCTCGTTGATTAGTTTCCTAGATGAGAATCTTTTTTCCCCCTCTGTAAATACCCCATGGTTTGGAGATATGGAAAACTATTTGGTGACTAGGAAGATACCATATCATTTTTCACCTCATGAAAAGCGTAGAATTATTACCCAAAGTGCCAATTACTCTTGGGTTGGCCATGACCTTTTTCATACCAGTCCAGACTTGATCATTCGTATATGTGTCTAAGAAGATGAGATACAATAAAAACTATGAAGTTGTCATGATGGGCCATGTGGTGTCCATTTCTCTGACAAATGTACATCATATAAGGTGTTTCATTCAGGTTACTATTGGCCTAGCATTTTCAAGGATGTTGGCAAGTATGTGGGGAGTTGTGATAGTTTTCAAAGAATAGCTAGACCCACGTCAGCTGAAGAAATTCCCTTGCGTTCCCAAGTTATGATAGAACCTTTCGAGAAATGGGCCCTTGACTTTGTAGGAGAAATTTCACCCATGTCTCGTAAGAAATATTATATTTTTGTTTGTACATACTATGTCATGTTGGCACAGGGGTAGACCCACGGTTCAACACTACAACAATGCAACAAAAAATCCCTAACTATCAGCCCTTTTGGAAACACCTGTGAAGCAGATGAAGTCTCACCCAAGCTAGAGGCAGGGGTGGTTGTAAGACTCAAGTGTCTACAACCTTAGATGGGACACAGATCTGTTATTATAATACTTAATAAATCACTTAGCATTGTTAGTTCCTTAATATACAATCAATAATCACTTCGCTGATAAAACAGGGCTTTGCAGCATTCACACTAATATAACATACTTAATAACTTATCATCAATAGATAGGTCAGATCTAGAAGATAAAGCACTCAACAGATTAATATAGATCAAATCTAACATTATTATACATCATTAGCACTAAGCATAAGGGTATCTATCTAATCATCTCTAATCACTTAGCAAAAGAATATATAAACACATCTAGACAAGCACAAAGCAAGACAACACAGTGTTTATGTGGTTCACCCCCACCCTGGGGCTATGTCCACCAAATCTTCTTCTTTATTATCTTCAGTCAATCGATTACAAGAAAAGATCCATAAAACCCTAATCCACATAGGATAGAATATCTGCACATCTCGCTAGATCCTTCTTCCTTGCATTATAGCACAAAGCCTTCCACCATTTGTTACAACCTCTTTCACTTAGCTCTAAAAGTCTCTCATAGTCATGCACAAAGTACTTACAAAACCCTACTTTCACTTAGCATACATCACATAGATTCTTATTCGACTCTTTCTTACATTGCCTAGCCTTCTATTTATACATACAAAATAGGCCTAAACATGGGTAAACCCATGGGCTGATATCCAATTCCCATTACATATTCCCCAAAACCCAAAAAAGGACCCAAAAGTGGGTCAACATCCCGTGATCTCCACTTCATCTTGTGATCCTCCTTCGATAGGCTATCAAAGTCCCAAAATAGGTCACTATGAGCAAGAATCTCCCAAAACTTGGTCAAGGTCCAACATGCCCCCAACACTCACCTGTGACTCATCTTGAGTCACTCTGATCTGACTAGTTCTGCTTCAAAGGCCTCGAGGTTGGCTCGAGCTACTTCAACCTACTTCTATGCGATGACCTCTTGCTCAGTGAACTCCTATATCATTGCATCGTTCACGAGCCCTTCTAGGCGTTGTTCTTTTGCGATGACAACCTGTTCTAACTCCGCTCCTTGGCTTTCAACCTCTGTGAATAATTGACATGCCTTATCTTGCATTGGTTGAAGTCATTGAGTAACTTCCATCACTCTTCTTTGAAGTGTATGGATCTACTGCTGGGTGGTGCGTTGCTCCTGAGACTGCTTCATTATTTTCATGGCAAACAAGGCCTTCAACTGTGCCTGTAGCGTGTCTGCATGCTTCTTTGCTTCCTTGATCCACGACTCTAATGCCTGTAACTCTAGATTCTCAGTGAGCTTCTCATATGTTTGAGCACTGTAGTTACTCAACTTCTTACACTCCAAGGAAAGATATTTTAGTTTTTCAACTGCGCTACGGGCAATTTCTTCCTTTTGGTCTCTTGCATATTGAGGGGTCTTGGGCACAGTGCGGAGCTCCAAGTCTACTATGTGCTACTGGAGCTGCTGGATTACTTCTTCAAGTTGTGCCACCTGCTATGGAACTCGCTCTTCATTCTTTACTTCTACGACTATCATAGAGCGAAGTGATCTGTGAACCATTTCCTTTACTTTGAGTTTCTCTGTGAGCAATTGTTCCTTTCTTTTCTATAGGTATGTGTTTTCTTCATCCCACTTTGCTTGCAGAGAAATATTTTCTCATTCTGCAATACTGCGTTGTTCTACAAGGTATTCCTGTACTTGTGCCAAATCCTGGGTAGCTTGCACTGCTTCTTCCTGAGCTCGTCGAAGGTGAGCTTCGACTGTATCAGCGATGCGGTGGAATTGAGTTGGCTCATCTCCCAGTTCTGATGTTCTTGCTGATAGAGGTGCAGTGGAGACTGCGCGGTTGGATTGTAGTGCCTGCTGCACTCCTTGGAGCTCATCCTTAATCTGATGGAACACCTCCTCCTGCTTAGATTTTTGCTTCTCTTCTATCTCCAACAAAGCATCATTCAGGGTTGCTATGATGAAATCAAAGTCGTCGGAGGTGAGGATGGTCTACATTTTGGTCATGGTTGCTTTGAGTTTCTTCCGGGAGGAATGTTTCGGTAGGGAAATATTCCTTTTCTTCGAGGGATCCTCCTTGTCTCTAGGTGGTGTAACCTCACCTTTATTTTTTTCAAGTTCTATGCCATCTATCTCTCCGCCATCTCCTCCTTTCTTTGTTGAGATGGAAGCGGTCTTCATGGATGTGCTATCTAAATCATGGACCTCTTCGGTCTTCTTTATATTGCTAGGTCCAGGTGTAACCGAAGCAATTCCTGGACTGTCTATATCGGATATCTTTGTAGGGTATGTTGGAATGAGGAGGTCCACTGACCAGTCCTTGGTGATTTCTTCTAATTCCTCCTCTATCATCTTGTAGTAATACTGAAGTTTCTTCTTGTGTTCGTCAGTGCACACTGTAATATAAATGAAATGGCAGTCCACATTGAATTTCATTAAAGTTCGAAACCTATGGAGATTATTTGGTGTGATGTGAGGTTCAGAATGGATAGCTAACATTAGTTGATTGTAATATGCGTGGAATATGACATTTGACTGCCATTTCTTGTTCATGTCACTAGAATACCACAACGTACTAAACTTTGCGGCCATAGGTTGAAAGGGCTCGATGCCCGGGAAGGGCACACCTTCCAGCATCTCCCATGTGATGAAAGAAATCAGGATTAGAATCCAACTGAAGTATAACTCATATCCTTGATCTTGCATTTCCATGAAATCCAGTTCCAACTAGTTCATGAGGTACTTCACCCAATTCATTTGTAGGCCCTCTGCGCACTTTCCTGCGAGGTTGACTACAAAACCAGTCACTTGGGTGGGTCAGTTCTTGCAGAATAACTTTCCTGCAATCAATTGATAGGCTAGACGCACTATGCTTCTTTGAATAAAAGCTACCTTGTAGCCTCGAATTCCCTTTTCGACATCTTCATAGGTGTCCTTGATCCTTTGTGCTAGAGCGAGATCCATTTTTTTTTCGGGGTAGAAATATTGTGGGTCAGGGCCTTGCATACTCATCCTTGTGATCTGATTGATCAATGTCATATCCACTATGATACAAAGTTTTAACCACAAGTATCCACCATGGTAATAGGATAGCAACATTTTGATGCATGCATTCACTTCTTGGTGTCTTCCAAAGTGAAGAATCTGCATGACGTTGAGCAGCGTGGACTGCGTAAGGTTATGGGTCCATGACTGAGGGACGATCTTCAAATTCTTTCCTTTTTTCCTGGTCAGGTACTTATGTGGGGTGAGCATGTTGTAGACCTTCATGTCCCTGAGTTTGAAGTCTCTAAACTTCAACACTTCTATCTTTTCTTGATCTACATGAATTGTGCATATCCCCTTTGGGAGGTATGCAGTGACCAATTCCTACTCAAAGTCTCTAGGCACACTGTCTCGATTTATTGCGCCACTCATAGGTGGTAGATAGGCGTGTAAAATGCTTAGAATCAAATTAGAATTTGGGATATTGTCTCTGTGCTTGGTTTTCTTCTCATCTGTGGGCCATGATGGTCCGACTCGAGTAGTGGACGGAGAGGCCGACAGTCCTCTCATCGATGATGCTTGTAGACTGGTAGAAAATCCTCTCTCCAACATGACTCCTTCAGTCATCAAGTCGAGGAGTACTTTTGTTACTGATTCTTCAACTGCGGTGAGATCGTCGGACATATGCACTCGGGATTAATAATATCGGGTTTGCAATTAAATCAGATACAACAAGAGGGAAATGATCATTATATACAATTCACATGGTCTGTGGGCTCAAATTCTTGGTTATCAAAAGTGTTCTCTGTGCATGGTGTGATGGGATAAATAGGAAATTCGACAATGGTTCGCTTGTAATGGGTATGAAGCCTCATTAACTCTTGTTATGTACATTATGGCATGGCCCAATAGTCTAGTGTCAAGCTATAAATTCTTTCTGACCCATTCGGAGAAACATTCGAACGAATATATCGGTCCCAATGACTATATTGTTTCACCATGGTGAAGTACCATGTGTTGTTGTTCTGATATACTGAAGAAGCTCCCATTCTCCAAATTTTTTGTCTGCGAAGTTCCCTTTGGATCCTTCTGTAACTTTTCAAACTTAGCTCTCTTCTTAATTAGCTTTCTATCCTTTTTTCCAGTGAGCTTCATCTTGGTAGTCCTTTTTCCATTCTGATTCTTATCGTCTTTGGACATAGTCACTGCACGTTGTTGAGATTCTTTCCTCATATTTAGGATTAACACCTCTTATTTATCTAATATAGGTACCTCAGTCTTCTGTGAGTCTTCTAATTTTCTTGCAACTTCAACATTTGGGTCTCTAGTTTTAAGTAGTTTTGACCTATTCTCATGTTCTTCAGTCAAGTATGTGATCCTTCTAGTCATGAAATCTTTTAACTCTTGTCTCTTCTGATCCAGAACTTTTTATTCTTCTTTTCATCTGGCTTGATCTCTTTCAATCCAAGGTTTCCCTAGTAACATGGTAAATGGGGTACGGTCCTCAATAAATTGAATAATCTCAAAATATTCTTCTGTCGAAGTTCCATTGGCACTCATCGATATCTGAGTGAGATTTCCACATAGGTTTACTAGTTTTCCTTTGAATAACCCTATCCCTCCTAATGAAGGAATCATAATAGGCCTTCCTATATCTTCCCAAGTTCTCTTTGTCATGATATTCACCTGTGTTTCCTCATCTAAAACATAGTCAGTTTCGAAGCCTCCTATTCTTTCTTCAAGGCATTCCTTGTCTTTAAAGATCTCTGATAATCTAACATGTCATTGGTCGTTCAAGGTTTCTTTCATCTGTAGCAATACCTTCTCTAATTCTTTCTGGGGTTCTTCTATAGCCTTAGTTTTTGGATCTGCCTTATGGAGTTCTTGTCTTATGTTCATACTTTCAAGTTTAGCAATCATTCTAGGGAAATCCAACACTTCATGGTTCATAGCTTTGCAACAAGACAACCAGGTCTTCTCCCAGGGCATGCCTTAGCAAGATGTCCTGGTTTTCTGTAGCTGTAACTGAGGATTAATCCTCTCTTTCTTTTAAATGATCCCCAACTTCTCCTGTACTTCTAGCTAGGATCATAGCAAATAACCTGCAATAAATCTTTTCTAGGATCCTGCATCCATTTTTTAGTCCAAACATTTTTTCTATGCATAGGTATAACATATCTTTCACTATTACTATCAGATCTAGTCATATCAAATATTTTTTCATCTATTAATACCCTAGTTTTCAAACTAGGATAGATTCTATTAAACATACCTAGATCCATACTCTAGAAAAAAAAAACTCCACTTATCTTACTTCTACAGAGCACAAAGCTTCCAGATCCAAAAATTTTAACTATTCTTACCTTTATCATAGCACGGAGCTTGCAGATCTTACCTCTTTTTAATCAATAATTCCCACTTTTACCTTTCTTAGGGAATAAAGCTTCTGGATCTTTCCTCTTTTCTTCAGATCATACTTCATTTCCTTAGCACAGAGATTCTTAGGTAAATTAGAATGATGTGCACTAGGTAAACAGATCTACGCACAAAGCTTTCACATTTTTAGGATGGATCTTTGCACAAAGATTTTTCTTTCTCAGTTCCCAACAATCACAGTTTTCATCCCGAAAATAGAACCATTTGTTGGTACAGGGGCAAACCCAGGGTTCAACGCTACAACAGTGCACCAACAAAGCCCTAACTACCGGCCCTTACAACAACACTTGTGAAGCAGATGAAGTCTCACCTGAGGTAGAGGCAGGGGTGGTTGCAAGACTCAGGTGTCTGCAACCTTAGCTTGGACACATATATGTTATTATAATACTTAATAAAGAACTTAGCACTATCATTTCCTCAATATACAATCAATAATCACTTCACTGATAAAACAAGGCTTCACAACATTCACACTAACATAACGTACTTAAGCACTTAGCATCAATAGATAGGGCATATCTAGGAGATCAAGCACTCAACACATTCATATAGATCATATCTAACATTCTTATACATCATTATCACTAGGCATAAGTGTATCTATATAATCATCTCTAAGCACTTAGCAAAAGAATATATAAACACATCTAGACAAGCACAAAGCAAGACAACACAATGTTTACGTGGTTCACCCCCACCCTGGGGGTACATCCACCAAATATTCTTCTTTATTATCTTCAGTCAATCGGTTACAATAACAGAGCCATAAAACCCTACTCCGCATAGGATAGAAGATCTACGCAACTCGCTAGATCCTTCTTCCTTGCGTTATAGCACAAAGCCTTCCACCATTTGTTACAACCTCATGCACTTATCTCTGCAAGTCTCTCACAGTCATGCACAAAGTACTTACAAAAACCTACTTGCACTTAGCATACATCACATAGATACCTATTCGACTCTTTCTTACATTTCCTAGCCTTCTATTTATACATACAAAATAGGCCTAAACATGGGTAAACCCATGGGTTGATATCCCATTCCCATTACATATTCCCAAAAACCCAAAAAAGGACCCAAAAGTGGGTTGAGATCCCGTGATATCCACTTCATCTTGCGCTCCTCCTTTGACAGGCTGTCAAAGTCCCAAAATAGGTCACTTTGACCAAGGATCTCCCAAAAATTGGTCAAGGGCCAACATGCCACCAAGTGGGTAGAGGAAAAATCCCTATTTAGGGATACAAAAAAGTTCATTGTCGAATTCATTTGTGAAGACATCTTTACCCACTTCGGTGTTCCTCGTGAAATTTTTACATACCAAGGAACTCAATTCACTTCTAAGATGATGAAATAACTAACAGAGAAATATGGGATTAAGCATTGCAAGTCTTCTCCATACCATCCACAAGATAATGGTCAGGTAGAGTCCACAAGAAACGTTCTGGAAGCTATCTTCACCAAGACTGTTCAATTTCATCATCAGGATTGGGATGATAGGCTTCCAGAGGCTTTGTGGGCATATTCAACCACCTGGAGAAACATCATTGGGCATACCCCTTATGAGCTAGTATATGGGAAACAAGTGCTTATACCAATAGAATTCCACGTAAGGACCTTCCGTATTGCCACGGAATTGGGATTAAACTTAGATGAGGCTTAGAAACAATGATCCCTACAATTAAATGAGTTGGATGTGATCAGGAAAGATGCTATCCAGTGAACAATATTAGTCCAAAAATAGAGGAGCAAGTGGCATGACAAGTTTATTAATAAGAAACACTTCCAACCTCATGATTGGGCTTTGTTGTTTGACTCCCGATTTAAAAATTTCAAAGGAAATATTACCACTCGATGGTTGGGTCCTTATGAGGTAGTCACCATGTATGACAATGGGGCTGTGAAAATAAAAACAATTGATGATGGACAAGTCTCCTTTGTAGTAAATGGACACTGACTCAAACTTTATCATAGGCCCATTTCCAAAGAATAATTTATGCAGGTCATTTCAACTGACAAGGCATTGGCCTTAGTAGATGGGGAAGTTCCCCCTTGTTTTTGAATGTTTTTTTTTCTGAATTTTCAACTGTACATATTTAAATAATTTTTGAATTTTGTTGATAGACAATTTTAGATATTTTTGTAGGTATTTATTTCACGAGGAGTAGACAGTTTCAAGGAGATATAAGGACGGATATTTCTTCAAAATATTGTTATATTCGAACCTTGTTGTCTACTAAGCATCAATTGAATAATGACTTGCTATAATTAGCCACATTTTTTGCAAATATTTCCATCTTCTTTTTTTCAAGGTATCTTAAATAGCAGTTGCTCTTAAAAACCTTCACCACTAGATATAAGGAAGTGATATTGGAACCATCAAAATTATAGGTTACTCATACATTTTTCCCAAGAACCCTTAGTAAGTGAGTAAAGTATATTTATTAAAAAGTAACAAGGAGTTCTAATTAGCAGTTATCCATGGAAACATCACAATAACTTAAAAAAGAAGAAAGTGAGTTGAGCCTAAAGATGCATTTATGTTCTTTTCCAATGGTACCATCCACTACATACTAAAAATGCTTGATTATATCATATCTTTAGATAGGCCAGGTCCTCTTAAGTACCCCTTACATCAGGAAAATATACAAGGAATATATAAAGGAAATTAATCCTCTAACATAAATACCATCCCAATCAAAAAAGAAAAGAAAAAAAAGTTTTTTTTTCAGAACTGTCCCCCCATCTTCTTGCACAAAGAAATCTTATATTAAAATCTTAAAAGATAGAGGTCTAGTATCTAAGGGTGTAAGAGGCTAACCTTCCGGGATACTGAACAGGTCCACTGGAAACAAGTAACAGACTGTGGTATGACCAGGTAAAATCATGGGAGTACTGAACATGATTGCTAGCAACGAGGCATTCTACCTAGCGAGGATGATAATCTAACGAAAAAATAATAATAAGAAATTCCTAAATCTTAAAATTGTCCTGATGTATGACATTACTTGTAGAAAAAGATAACATGAAGTATGTATGGTTAAGCTAAGGTTAATGAACTCCATAAATTTTCCATTGGGAACTAAATTTGAGACTATCTTGAAACTCTCTCACCTACCTCTTCTTAGCTATATGTAGGATATTCTATCCTATAAGTGGGGCCATATTCTAACTATCTCATCAGACTGATATGTGAAATTTATCTCTATTCTTAACAAGTTGTAAATCTTCAACTATTGGGAGAATTGACTGGTTTCCTATATTTTTTATTGTGAGGTGTCACAATACTTAGGAGTAGGGGAGGGGTTTCATGAGTTGACAAATGACAACACTGCCTATCTATAATCCATGAGAAGAAGAAGTGGAATCTTTAAAAAAAAAATTATGTTGTTTTCGTGATATAGGCTATTATATCAATAGTTATTTTATTTTGAAATGCTAAATATCCCCTGTGTGTTATAAATTGTTGTACATTTCTTTGACAAAACACTTAACTGGTTTTTCTTTACAGACTATTCATTATAGATTTGTGATTACATGCCTTATAATATGCGAGATAGAGGAATATATTGTGTGAGCATGATGGGAAAACAAGTAATAATGGAACACTCTTTTCCCATCTCTACTCCTTCTCACTATGACTGTCAAAAGTGTTTTAATACTGAATGCTATGAATAAAACATCCATTACAGGATGAACAAACTTCATATCACACAAGAATACCATATGGAGTGCCATATGGAGTGTCGTATGGAGTGCCATTTGAAAGACCATATGAGGTGCCATATGAACGACTGGATGATGCAACATATGAAGGATCAGACGAGGTTTATACACACAATAAATGACCATGATTTCAGGTAAATATGAATCATTTGAATTTATTTGGATACTCATTTGTATGATCAATTAGTTAAATGACAATTGAGAATTAAATGATACAATTCCTAAACATTTTTATGATCAAATGTCCAAGTCGAAGACTTGGACATTGATCTAACTCCTTCATCATTACGATTTCCTCCCAAAAGATAGTCTTCTAATTTGAAATCAATGCACTCACACTCATACATGGAAACTCGTGTGTGATGAATTCATTAATGAATTCAACCATTTCCACCTTGGGTGCATTAAAAAATGGAGGGATTGCTCAAATTGTAATCTGATTTATGCATTGTGCTCATCGTATGCTCAATTGTGTTCTCCCTCTGCTTAATCATGCTCATCCTTTGCTTAATTGTCCTTGTCCTCTGTCAAATTCCACTCTCTGTTCATTCTCCACACTTTCACCATGCCCAAATGATATGATTCATCCTCCTATGCCGACCTATTTTCTATCCCCGAGTTCACACAGTGTAGAGAGGTATTACATTGGGTAGGGTGGGGACCATTCTTGGCCCATCTGTAGGGCCCCGATGATGGTCTTTCTCTGCAATTCACCCTCGGTTTCATTGGAAGGATGGAACGTGTGGGGTATCTCACCTTTGTGGTCTCTGAGGAATCAATTTTCTCAGCCACAAAGCTTCCAAGGGTTGGAGACCGTTGGTTCAAACATCACAAGTTGCCATGAAAGAGCTACAATAGGTTATTTAAAACTTATTTTAAGAATTTATCTGGAGCTAAGAGATACTCCAAGGAGTGGATTAAGGATGAGCTAATTAACCCTCTGATAGTCATCACCAAAATCATCACTTGCGAAGGTAGATATAATTTTTTTAAAGCCTTCCATTTTTCGATTATTATCTCATTTTCAAATAATAAGACATTGAATTTCCCTTTTTACTTCTTAAAAAGTATTGACAATATGTCTTCCCAAGTACAAAAGAACATGGCCAATCCCCATAATAGACTATTCCACCATGGCCTCATCAAACTACTTGTTATATCCAAGTTTGAAAAATAGGGGAAGACATGGGATGAGTTCATTTACCAATTTTCAAACCCCCATCTTACAATCAATACCAGTAAGAAAAAATTTGATCTAGGGACTATTACTCCATCCAAACCCCATTCTCCTAAGACTCTAAACCCTCCTACTCAAGATATCCCTTTACCAGAACAAAAGACCAAGAAACTTGTTGATACCCCTGCAACCTCATCGAGAAACAAGACTAAGAAGCCTATTGATAACCCTCTAATGCCCTCAACATCTATTGATCCTGCACCCAAAAATTTACAAGAGGTAATTCAACAAGACTTCCCTATAGTCCACACAAATAGGAGAGGAGATAATCAATTTAAGAGAGGATATTTTCGCAAAAGTGCCCGAAATACAAGAGGAAAACCTTATGAAAACATCCCAAGAACTTTGGACCCTATCCAAGTATCTTTTGATCTCGAAAGCCCTCATAAAATACTTAGGGAAGTGTCTGCGGGATAATTGGAGCCTCATAGAGAGACAAAATCAAAACCAATTTCCCCTCATAAACCCTCTGTTACTCCTACCACACAGATGTCTATACCAGATCCCAAAACTGATTGAATTTCATCCTTCAAGGGATCCAAGCCCTCCTCTGAGATATCTGATAATACTCCAGCCATTGAAAAGTTACAACAAGAAAATTTTCAGCTATTGCAACAATTGGAACAGAGGAAGACCATGGATAAACATCTCCATCATGACAATGCAATACTACAGGCAAAGGTGAATTCCCTCCAAAGGTTGGTTGACCAAATGACCAATGACAATCGTAGCCTCCGTGCATAATTGAAACACTGCAAGAGGGAGAAGACAAAGTCTTTAGGTCAAGAAGCTGCTAAAGCCAATGCATCCCCTGCTCAACATGTCTAGTCATATTGGGAAATTCATTTTTGTTTGTAGTGGGACCTGCAAAAGCTTAGCTATGGGGGTAATCTTGGGCTCATGATTTGGTTAATTAATGATGTTGATTAAATCCTTTTTGACCAGTATTATATATGTATTAATAACCACTTTGAAGAAGTTTTGAAGGATTTCATATCAAATCATCATAGCTTATATCGAGTATGTGTAATTGATGTTTTGTGACGGTTTTGGTTTTAATTTAGTTTGATTTAATGATTTTGAGAAGCTAATGCGTGATCTGTGTGCCATAGGGAAAAATTGCAAGGTGTTTTTCCTTCCATTAGCTCGCCCAGTACTTCATCTGGCACTGTGTCCGACACTAGATCCAACACTAAAATTGTGGGCGAGTTGGCGGTTGTTATATTGACGACCTATGTTGAGTGAATCAACGACATGGGTTTTGTTCCCCCTCGTGGCCTCCAACTACTAATCTCTTGACATCTTGGATTAAGCTGTTATACTGAGCATTGAGTGGCTCGTTCAGTTTCTAGAAGCCAAAGGTAGTTCTAGCATATTTAATGGAATTCACCATTTTTAGAGGAGGTCGACACTTCCAGTGGTCGACCTCTAAAATTGTAACTATTATAAATACCACTGTATGGTCAGACAAAGTGTCAAGGATTGTTAGAATTTTTTTGCTGTGTATTTCAAGACATTTCCATAAACTTGTGCTAGACTTCGTTTTTAATTTAATGACCAAAACTGTGTTGATTTAGCTCATGATTTTTTGTTGAGGAGTAGCTAGGACCTGCTGGGCGGGGCACCAGTGGTTTGGGTGAATACTTAGATAGTTATCTTGTGTATTTTACTTGTGCATTTATCATTTCTTCCATTTCCTGTTATGTGTGTTTTTATCATTTTACATGTTGTGTATTTGTTGTTCATTACTTAATTGTTTACATTTCCTTTTTGTAGGTTGCTTGAGACAGTTGTTAATATGCTGTGTTTTTTAATGATTAGTAAATATATTGCAAGCTTAGATACTAACTTTGTTGTGTGATTAAATGCTAATTTGAATTTCTACACATTGAAATAGAATAGTTAAAACAATGTATTAAGTTAAAACAAACTATAGAGTTTCTTTGGCAAAGTTTCGATGGATGAATAGTTGCTACTTTTGATTTTAATTCTCAGTTTTCTTATCAATTTTGTTGTAGTATGTTCAGGTAGAAATAGAATTTAAATTATGTTTATTATAAGAATTTTAACTTGTAATTTGAATTGTTAATAATAGGATTAGCTTAGTTTATTTCATGAAATTTCCATTCTAGATTTAAATTGCAATTTTAAATAGAAGTTTGAGTTTGAGTTAAGCTTTTAGTTACAAGTCTCTAATTGTGTGAATTTGCTTATATTAGTGTAAAAGTGAATTTTAATTAAGTAGAATAATGTTTTCTTATCATTGATGATTAATGCATAAATTGAGAGATCATATGGATTTTTAGGATAATTGATATTTCTTCTATGATGGCTAAGCTCTCGTTAGATTGATTGATTCATACCTTTCATTTCGCTATAGAAGTTAATATTGAACTTATTCCTCTTGAACTATCACTAATTGTTAGATGCCATTGTCATATCATAAGACACCGAAGACATAATCATCATATTTGAAGTTTCATGTTATTGTAGTTTAAGAATAGTTGTTGATCAATCTTTGAATATTGTCATGATGTTCTTGATTAAATAGGTTAAGATTTCCCTTTCCAGATTAGAAGTAGTTATGAGTTTTATCTTAAGAATAGAGTTCACTTGCTTAATAGTTTTGATTAGTTACCTGTTGAGTAATTTTGATTAGTTTACTTGTTGAATAAGTTTCAATAGGTTAGTTGTTTGCTTGTTTACTTGTTGTTGCTCATTAATTTGAATAGATTGATTAGATTAATTTGTTGTTGTTGTTTCTCATCAAGTTGAATAGATTAAATAGATGAATTTATTTTTCTCATTAGATTAATTAAGTTAACTTGTTTAAAGTAGGGTTTTCATTTTCTTCTTTAGGAACAATCCATCGATCCATTGTTTAAAACTTGTTTAGGGTAAATAGTTTAAATTCCTTATTAGGGTTTGCTCACTGATAGTCTTTGATTAAGTAGGTTAGCCCTCAGATAAAACATCTCCTTAGTTAGACTATACTTCCTCTAGATATTCTTCCTTGGCACATATAGTGCTACAACTCTAAGTTTACTTAACCCAGGTTGACAATTTATTTGAGGGATTTAGTGCATATAGAATACCCATCATTTTTGGTGTTGTTGTTGAGGAGTTGTCTCAAGGTAGGAAATAATTAGGCTATAGATCATTTCTAAACCTTAGCATTAGTTTGGTGGCAAGGAAACTTTAAGATGAGAAGTAAGAACCTTCACATCTCTTATAGAAGGTTTCCCCAAACCAAATGGTAGTTTTTCTTTTTATTTTCTTTCATGAACAAAGCTAGGGACCCAAAGGGAAGATACATTAAAAGAAAATAAAACCTTTCAACCAAGGTTCCTTCCAACCTTTTTGGGGGAAGGAAAATTCCATTCATAAACTTCGCAGACCGATAACGAAAAGAAGGAGATAGCTCAACCCAAAGAGATAAAGCAGTCTCTGAAGAGACTAAGACAGGGAGCACTATAGAACAAACAATTGAAGCATCAATAGTAGTGGGATAGGAAGGAAGACCACTCGAGCCTTCCATAGAACCAACCAACACAATTGTTTTTTTCTTACCACCATTAGGAGACCCTAACTTTGAAGACATCATAGACCCTGAACAGGTGAATACTTTGTTTGGTAGTTCAACCAATATAATTGTTTCTCAAATTGAGACAGAAACTTTGGCACCAATAATCTCAACCGGCTCGAGTAGAGTCCCAGGCATCCAAGCAGTAGGAAGACCATCCCATTAGAGGGATACCTTTCTTAGATAAGAACCTTGGGATACTTTGTTCTCTTCAAGGATAAAACCACCTAGGTACTCTCTTTTTCGAAACCAAATCGGTATGGATGATTAGGAGGATCACAACAATGTAAGACACGAGGAGGGAGAAGAAGCTGTAAACCAAACCGAAAGACACGAGGAGGGAGAAGAAGTTGGAAAACAAACTGAAACCACCTTCAGGTTTCCAATTTTGGACACCACACAAAATTTCAATATGAAAAACATTCCACTCTCGGCACTGCCCACATTTTACGGTAAAAGAAGTGAAGACCCAGATACCTTCCTATTTGAGTTTGACATCTTGTGTCGGAGATACAACTACTTACAAGATGCCCAGAAACTAAAACTCTTTCCTTCCACCCTCAAAGACTTTGCACTAAGATGGTTCATGGGGTTGGGAGAATATAGTATTAGGTCTTTGGAAGCCATGAAAGGTATATTTATTAAGAAGTACCAAGATTACTGCAAATCCAAGAATTCTTGTAACGATGTTTTTAAAATCCAATAGTTATAGGATGAGAATCTTGAGTATTATATGGAATGGTTTTCTTATATCTCACAAAAATCAAAATACCATGACCTTATAGATGATGCAGTTAGGTCTATTTTCCTTAAGGAAACTTCAGAGGAATACCTAGAGATTCTTAACCTAATGGAATCAGGTGACATCTCCCATAAACCATTTGTCAAAATCTGTAAAATGTGTAAGAATTATTCGAGGAGTAGAGCTAAGACAAGAAATAATGTTTGATATCCTTATAGTAGAAACTTAAAACCAGTTAGTTCAGGTTGTATCACAAGAGTATAGATAGGGATCATTTTAGATAACTTCAAGATAGATATCTTAAGCACAATAGTTTTCCAATTGTACACCCTAAAGATTAAAAAGAAATAGGAGGAAAATGCAGCGATGAGCATATTTTTCCCAAGATGTAGGAGGAAGCATTCCTCAATGGAATTCCCATTAGATAACATTTTAGTTTGTGGCTTCTGCATAAAGGACCACTCAACTAAACAATGTTCATCATTGCCCAGTTTTTTAGCCATCTATAGAAGTGGGGATCCTGTGGATTCCTCTTATGCACCTAGGAGGCCATGGAAGCCTCATAATCAGCCTACATACTTGGATCTACAACCTCAAGTTCCACCCTATTATCAACAACCAAAACAGTGCAACTCACCAAGTTGGAAAAACTGGTCTACACAATATCACCATCCTTGGCTTCAAGGATGGAGAGGAGGGCATAACCAAGGGAACCCTCAAGCTCCATCTATCCCTATTACCAACCATCCTTACCCTCAGTTTCCAACAAACATTATGAAGCTTCTTCCAAGTTTTGTTCCACCACCTTTATCTCCTATTCCACAACAAAAACTACAACAATATCATAGTGCAAGCTCCCCGGGATCAATGTTATTATCAACAAAACTAGTGCCCAATCCCAATAATAATCCCACTCAACCTCTTCACAATGTTGAGATGTAGGCCTTCTCAACATATGTTATTTCTCATGTTCCATTGCAGGAGATTCAACTGAGGTCGGGGAAAGTTCTGGACAAGTAGAGACCCTCAGTAGTCATCCAGGAAGAAGAAGAAGAATAAACCCCCAAACAACCCACGGATGAAACTAGGTGGGAATATGTTATTATTCCTAAGAACCAAGAACCCAAGCTTCTCCAAAATGAACCTTCACAAATTACAAAGGCCCCTCCTTATCCATAAAGATTAGTAATTGAGAAACCTACCACCCAACCAAAATTTGACATCTTGAATGAATTGACGAATATTTGTTTCAAGATTCCTTTACTACAAGTCATTAAGGATTTTCCAATCTACAGTAACATGGTCAAAGAATTGTGTATTAAGAATTCAGGGAGGATGCAAAATGATCCTCCAATAGTACATTTGATAGGAGAACTTACTGAGTACATATCAGAGCAACCTAAGGTAGCAAAATATGGGAACCTAGGAAACCCCATAGTGACCATAACCATTAATGAGGTTTCCATTGGGAACACTCTCATAGACCTAATGAAACCCATAAATGTTATGACCGTTACTACCTTGGAGGAATTACAGTTAAAACCTCTTCTTAGACCTACCCCAACCATTTTGGAATTAGCATATAAGACAAGGGTTATACCTGAAGGAATTTTGGATGATATTATAGTTACTTTACCCTCATGGGAGTACCCAATAGACTTCCTTGTCATCCACTCAAATGATCCTACCAAAGTCCATCTCGTTATTTTGGGAATACCTTGGTTAGCTACAACCAATGCATTTATTGGTTGTAGAGAGGGAGAAATGACCATCTCAAATGGAATCTCTATCCAAAATCTCACCATACATCCACCAACCCAACCTATCATGGAGAATATATGGTTTATTGAATTTACATATGAGAATGAGGACTGAGAAGAACCCATGTTTCCAAGTGATCATTCCTGGGCACTTTAGGAGCACACAATGGAAAATGTGCTAAACCAGTTTATTTCTGCTATCACGTTTGTTGATTTTCCACAAACTTTTCCCCAATTTGAGTACATGTTTGGGGAATAATTTCAAGAACAATTGGACCCATCTATTTTGTCTTAGACATATTTCATATTTGATATATATGAGTTTGCCACATCTTATACCATTCCTTACAAGATTAGTCCACGAAAATTTCTACATATAAACTCCGAGTTAGATGTAGAATAACAAAAACAGTTAGTAAGTATCCTTAAAGAAAAATCAGGGGAATTCTCCAAGGAATACACTGACATGAAGGGTATACACCCTGACACATGTATCCATCACATATATACCTAGGGGGAAGTAACACCTGTTAGGGAACCCCAGGGAAGGATGAACCCAACACTCAAAGATATAGTAAAAGAGGTGATTCAAAAGTTATTAAATGATGGATTTATTTATCCCATATCCGACAGTAAGTGGGTATCCCTGCTTGTAGTGGTTCCAAATAAAGTGACCTGGAAATGGAGGATTTGTGTTGATTTATAGGAACTTAGCAAGGCCACTCTGAAGTATTATTTTCCTCTTCCTTTCATTGACCAAGTCTTGGATACCCTATATGGAAGGAAATAATTCTCCTTTTTAGATGGATATAGTAGGTACAATCAAATTTTCATAGCACTCGAGGATCAGGACAAGACTACCTTTACTTGTCCTTGGGGCACGTATTCCTATAGGGTCTTACCATTTAGATTATGTAATTCTCCTACCACATTTCAACATTTCAACGAGAAGTATTAGGGATATTTTCTAATCTTATTCATGATGTTGTGGAGGTGTACATGGATGACTTCATAGTATATGGAAATACTTATCAGGAAGACTTAGATAACTTATAGCAAGTCCTTATCAGATGCCAATAAATGAAACTGTCTTTAAGTCATGAAAAAATTAAAATGTTGTTGACTGAAGGAGTGGTTCTAGGGCATCACATCTCATATGAATGGATTAAAGTCGATCCTATGAATATTGAGGTCATCGTCAGACTTCCACCCCCCAATACTCAGAAAGAGGTGAGAATCTTTCTTAAACATGTCGGATACTACCGATGGTTTATTGAAAATTTCACAAAGATTGTTGCACCCATGTTTGGATTTTTAATAAAGGACGTCGATTTTCTTTGGACTCAACAGTGTCAAACTGCCTTTGAAACCTTGAAAGTTAAGCTATCTATGGCACCAGTTATTAAGGGACCTAATTGGGATCTCCCATTTCACATATCCACTAATGCCTCTAACACCACAATAGGAGGAGTATTAGGGAAGAAATAAGATCAGTAGTCCTATTCCATTTATTTTGTGAGAAAGAACTTGTCCCCTGCCGAGTTAAAACACACACTTACCAAGAAGGAATTCTTGGCAGTAGTTCATGCTATCAATAAGTTTCACCACTACATCACAGAATATGAAGTATTTATACATACAAATCATTCTTCCATTAGTTTTCTCATGAATAAACCCATAAATAATGGTCGTGTGACTAGGTGGCTCCTGCTATTTCAAGAGTTTAATATCATCGTTCTTGACTGACCTAGTGTTGACAGGCGAAATTGACCGTCCGTCAACTGAGAGAGTGGAACCGGTCCAGGGTTTTCTAATAACCCAAGTCGTTTGGAATGAACCACCCTGATGGGTTTAGTGGCCCCGTTAGCCGATCTAAGGTCCTAAGAAAACCAAAGAGAGAACTAATCTAAACTAACTAATATAATTAAAACTAAATAAAAAAAACTAAACTAACTAACAATAAATAAAACAAACTAATAAACTAACCTAATTAAAACTAACTATTAAACAAACAAACTAATATACTATTATACTAACTCTAACTAATTGAAATATAACTTATTCACAAAATATACAATATTGACAATTTACAGATTTAAATAAAACCTGCAAAACTCATTAATATTCTACCCTAAGGCAGTAAAAGATCTTTTTATTGCTTTTATAATTTTATGAACAGAAATAAGGTAGAAAAATAACTAAACTAAATTACTAATCTAAACTGCAAATATGTCTAATCAAATTAACGAAAATAATCGCAAACTAACCTGGATAAAAGCTCCAGATTTTCCCTATGTATGATGACTATGCTAGCAGATCGGAGGAAGAAAACTCACACCGAATAATCCAGAAGCTTCTCGTAAACGATAGTTGCAATGCTCTTTAAGTTTGTTTACAGGACAAACAAGACATAAAAATCATAACAATTATATGATTTATAAATCTCTACAATTAGGTAAACCTGTTATGCAAAGACTTATACAGAATAATCCAATTGATGAAGAAGAGAAATCTGTCATTCACAAAATGAACCAAGCAATTGCTATGTTTTTGAATATTGGAAGAAATCAGATATGGATCATATTAATTAAATCATATCATTTGCATGAGACTAAGATAGCTAAAGTAGTCATTAATCAAATGCAAACTGATAACATAAACATGAAACAAAAAATTGATATTATGAAAGCTAAAGCTGTAGCAGAACATCAATTTTTGTCTCAGTCTGTATTAAAATTCCATATCCTTGTTCTCCCACGAATGAGGATGATTCTTATTACAAAAAATAATAAGTATTTATAAGTTTTTCCACAGGTTAAAACCTCCCTGTGGAAGTTATAAAACTGTTTACATAAGATCTGGGAAGATATCCCAAAGTTGTCTAAACTAGGAAACTAAAATAAAAATAAAACATTCAAATATCCTCTAGTCTATCCATCAAATCCCATGCAATTCGAATTCACCTGAAAAGGACCAAAAACGAGAAAATTAGAAGGATCTTTTATTAATAAATGATAGAAAATTTAATTCTATAGACTAGCTACAGAATCCTC
This sequence comes from Picea engelmannii, assembly GCA_009831015.1. NCBI lineage: Eukaryota > Viridiplantae > Streptophyta > Pinopsida > Pinales > Pinaceae > Picea > Picea engelmannii. The sequence continues at coordinate 319,472 of ML792479.1, read as the reverse complement.
TGATTTTGTAGCTAGTCTAAATAAAGATACAAAATCAGCATTGAAATTAATCGAAAATCTTTTTAAAAAATTCCATTTAATTGACATCCAATAATTATTTGAGAACGAATCATAAATTGAAATCGTTATTCCATTATGAACTCAAACAGGATCCAAATCAATTAAATGACTACAGAGATAGGCATACCATGTTTTGTTTTTGTTACCACAAGATCAGGTCAACATAACCATAATCGAACAGTTGAGAACCTGTTTGACATCCAATGCAATCAATACAAAAACAAATCTTATGCATTTGTTATGCCGTTTTGCCAACAGGAGATATGATCAAATCGAATAGAATCATTTACAATTCGTTATGGCTGTGACGATATAGCAAACGAAATCATAACAAGGTGTAACAGAGTGCGTGCAAGGTATCCGATCATTCATTTTTGCAAACTGGGGTAAGCAAGATTGATTATATTCAAACGAATCTTAACCGGATTTGGTAAAAATAACACGGTCAATCAATTCGTTTCATAACCAATCGAATCCAACAGTTTGTGAAATCAATTGAAACGATTATAATCAAAACAAATGACAAGCAACTATTATGCTGCCTTGTCAATAGGAAATATGAATTTGACAAGATCATTCCAATCGTTATGAATGTGTTGACACAGCAAACGGTTCATGCCACAAATAGATCAACTCAAACCAGTGTGAAAATTAATTCAAATAAAACCATAACAGGCTCGAATGATTGGCAATAGAATTCATAATTTGTTATGGAAAAAATGGGCAAACGACTTTGATCAAAACGAAGTTGTTCCAATCAAACGAATCAATTGGTTGGGGTTTAGCATAGCTTTCATGAATCGAATCCATTCCATGATTCAGGCACACTTGCACTAACTTAAATGAACATATTATTTTTATAAAAACAGAGTAGTTCGTTTCCCAAATTAAAATCGAACAGAGCAGTGTTTCGATTTTGAAAATTGTAAGACAGAGTATATTGTAACAACCAAACTCAATAAAATCGTTCACCAACCACGGCATTGTTGGTCACTATAATTGCTTAATTAATTTTAAACAACCAAGTGAAACATAAATTATCAACCCAGGGAAGTCTTTTGTTTCAAAGATAGCCACGCACAGTATATGCTCAATCCCAAAAGCAACTTAGTGTTGTAGTAAAGAAATCTATACTAACTATACTTGTTTGAATGAACTGAAGCTCTGAATTAAATCACAGGAAAGTAATCTCCCTATTGCATTCCTTAAAGATCAATCTAAGAATCTTGGATTACATTAGAATAATACTTGCAATGGAAAAGAACAACTATTCTGCAATCAGAGAACAGGACCCTTACTCTCAAACAGAGACTTCAGTATTAACACTCTTTCATGAAAACAGTAATGCAGAAAACAATTAACTCTATTTA
>ML792479.1:285787-305694 GCA_009831015.1 Picea engelmannii | reverse complement strand
CTGCAGTTATGGATACTTATGCACTTCTAATCAATAGTTTAGTACGAGAGTAATGTAAAATATCATGCAAAACAAATTAAATGTGTAGAAATGAGAAAGGACGTTATATACCTTGGAATGATCAGATGAAGTGATAATATGAGCCTAATACATGTGATCAAGGATATAATAATGGCAAAAAGTATGGGCAAAAAGGGTACATTGTGTGGTCCTAACAGGCATATGGATCATAACAAAATCAAATCCGAACATGATTGTGTTCTAAACTCAGTATGAAAAACTTCCTTTTCAAATCGGATACAAACCAATCCAGTCGAAGACAAACTATTAATTTCGTTAACTCAGTAAAGCAAACCAATCAATCAAATCCAAATGAAGACCACACAAATCCAATCAAAATCTATCAATTTCTATACTAGGAATGATCATATCGTATATCGAATCAAAATTTCTTTTTATTCAAAGCAAAGCTATATATAGAATGCACGCCTTATAACAGAGTCATTCAGAGCTATTTAAAAACTGAATTCAAATCATTATATCAACCTAGATTATTTACAAAACAAAAACGATGTCAAAACCATACCTGTATAGCGACGAGGCTGCTTGATTATGCCAATTTAGAATTGACAACGACCGTGGCTGATTCCACATTTTTGAACAAGATGGAGTCGGTTGTCTTTTGCTTTTTATCTGTTGCTTGGAGCTTGGATTTTTTATTAGTTAGCACTGCAATTTGATCTTCCAGTGATTGAATCTTCGATTGGAGTATGGGAACATCAATATAATATCGTTCTAACCATGAATCGCATTGGTCACAGGGTGACTGTGTGGGTTTAGACAGAGTAGGCGAGGGTTTCACGAGGCAATTTAATACCCAGGTAGTGAGGGTCGTTCTTTAGGCAGGGGGGAAGGTTTGATACAAAATCGTAAGGGGGCTCGGGACATAAACCCTGCGAGTAGGGGTACTCATTGGCCAAGAAATGCTCCACATCAGAATCAGAATCCTCACTCAAAACTATAGGGTTGGACTCAACAGAGGGTTTCGATTTGTTTCTGGCCATTCTTGAAATGAGTCGGGCATTTCTTTTCCCTTCGGCATTAGAAGCAAGGTTTTCCTTGGGTTTTTTACTCATAGGCTTCTTAATAGCCTCTGCACTCTTAGTTACAGTGTCGGGTAAGCCACCACCAGGGTCGGTCGAGGGTTTAGGCAGTAGGAGATGTAAGGGTATAGGCGGTTCGGCCTTGGTTTCAATTACCACAGGTTTATCAACCTGTATAGGGTCGGTGTCTTCAAAGCCATTACGGGCGATGAAATACCTCCAACTATCACCATGAAAACTCAAATGATAAACAACGATGAGCTTAATAAGCCCATGGTGGAACAGGCTGCTGTCAGCCTTCTTCCTCTTAAACTTTTTCGACATTTTATACAGGGAACGATGAAAGTAGAAAGGCATGTTTAGAGGATACCCTATAAAAATCATCAGCAAACGTAGGTGGTAGAGGAACATAAGTCTGTATCGACCTTCACAGGTCACGAACTTCTTGACTAGCATTAATAAGTCATGCCATCGTGGTTTGAGCATAGATATGGGAATACCTCTGTCACAAGAGGTGACTTTGCGCGATAGAAACAACAATGTCCATGGCACTTCCTCGACCTTGCAATTCTTAAACCAATGTTGTCCCGAAGCAGGTAACCCTGTGGCAAGACTGATAAACTTCTCATCGATCTCTAACTGTATGTTTCCTACCTTAGCTCGACAGCCATCGAAATTCATGGAAAAATTTCATGCTACACAGAGGTTAAAACCCTCAAATCGTTGTATAAAGGGTAGCCACCCATTTTCTTCGAGGTCACTGCGGGCATTGTCAAACATTAACAGAGCTTGGTGGCCATTGGGCTCGACTCGCATGACTGGTGCCATGGAGCCGAACACATGGTAAGGGAAGGGTTTGAATTTACCAATACGCACAGGAGAAGAGCTACCCGAGCTAACAACAACGAACGAGCAAAAGGGATAAGCATAAATGCGAGCATGCGAAGGTGGTGGAGTCTTCCATGCAAAATATTCATTACCCAAGTACAACCGTCGATTTACATAGCTGTTCAATCCATAATAGTAGTTCAACCATTAAGTCATGTGTACAACTAATGAAACCAATGCGCATGCCAATGCACGCAAGCGTTATGCCATAGTGTTTAAACATCCGACATATAAATCAAAACCCAAAATCAACTATGTGCCAATGTATATAATCAAAAGTTTAACCAAGGTGCCAAACGATATTCATATAGTCGACAAGCCAAAAGATTATGAAAAGATTAACATAAGGATTATATCAAAGGACATATATATAAAAAAAATTAATCATAACCCCTATGCATTTTCATAGAATCAATGATCAGGCAAGTCATATAAAATGCAAATCCAAATCCTAAATGCCTTACAAACTCAATAAAACCAAGTTATACAATCAACCGAAGTAAAAGTACTGATCAAAGGACCTTGCCAGTTGTATAATGATCAATAAAAGGTGAGCGCAATAGGCATGATGACAAAAGAGATATTGACAGTTTAGATAATGATCGAAATACGACTTCGAAAGGAGAATTTTTCACACTTACAGTCGTGAAAACTTAACGAAGACAAATGTGCAAATGTCGCAAAAATGAAAATGTCGTTTATTGAAAATTGCGACAAAAAAAAATGATGTTTGTAAAACATTAGTGTAGGCAGCTTAATAGACGATAGGAAAAAGTGAGTTGGCTGCCAACACCTGGAAAAGAGAATTTGGTAGTTGATTTTTTGTCACGCATAAAAAACGAGAATGATGATATTCCTATTGATGATAGTTTCCCATATGAGCACCTTTTTCCCCTCTTTGTAAATACCCCATGGTTTGCAGATATGGAAAACTATTTGGCTACTAGGAAGTTACTATCTCATTTGTCACCCTCTGAAAAGCGTATAATTATTACCCAAAGTGCCAATTACTCTTGGGTTGGCCATGACCTTTTTCATACCAGTCTACACTTGATCATTCCTAGATGTGTCCGAGAACAAGAGATACCAAAAAAGCTATGAAGTTGTCATGATGGACCATGTGGTGGCCATTTCTATGACAAACGTACAACATATAAGGTGTTACATTCAGGTTACTATTGGCCTATACTTTTCAAGGATGCTTCCAAGTATGTGAGGAGTTGTGATATTTGTCAAAGAATAGGAAGACCCACATCACCTGACGAAATTCCCTTGTGTGCCCAAGTTATGATAGAACCTTTCTAGAAATGGGCCCTTGATTTTGTAGGACCAATTTCACCCATGTCTCGTAAGAAAAGTTATATTTTGGTTTTTACAAATTATGTCACCAAGTGGGTAGAGGAAAAATCCCTATTCATGGCTACAGAAAAATCCATTGTCGAATTAATTTATGAAGACATATTTACCCACTTCGGTGTTCCTCGTGAAATTGTTATAGACCAAGGCACTCAATTCAATTCTAAGATGATGAAAGAACTAACAGAGAAATATGGGATTAATCACTACAAGTCTTCTCCATACCATCCACAAGCTAATGGTCAAGTAGAGTTCACAAACAAAGTTTTGGAAGCTATCTTAACCAAGACTGTTCAATTTCATCATCGGGATTGGGCTGATAGGCTTCCAGAGGCTTTGTGGGAATATCAGACCACCTAGAGAAACACCACTGGGCATACCCCTTATGAGCTAGTATATGGGAAACAAGTGCTTCTACCAATATAATTCCATGTAAGGACATTTCGTATTGCCGTAGAATTGGGATTAAACTTAGATGAGGCTCATAAAAAATGATCCCTACAATTAAATGAGTTGGATGAGTTCGGGAAAGATGCCATCCAATGAACAATATTAGTCGAAAAACAGAGGATCAAGTGGCATGATAAGTTTATTAAGAAGAAACACTTCCAACTTGGTGATTGGGATTTGTTGTTTGACTCCCAATTTAAAACTTTCAAAGGAAAACTTACCACTCGGTGGTTGGTTCCTTACGAGGTAGTCATCGTGTATGCGAATGAGGCTGTGAAAATCAAAACAATTGACGATGGACAAGTCTCCTTTGTAGTAAATGGACACCGACTCAAACTTTATCACAAGCCCATTTCCAAAGAAGAATTTATGCAGGTCATGTCAACTGACAAGGAATTGGCCTTAGTAGATGGGGAAGCTCCCCCTTGTTCTTGAATGTTTTTTTTTCTGAATTTTCAACTGTACATATGTAAATAATTTTTGAATTTTGTTGATAGACAATTTTAGAGATTTTTGAAGGTATTTGTTTCACCAGGAGTAGACAGTTTCAAGGAGATATAAAGGAAAGATTTTTCTTCAAAATATTGTTATATTTGAACCTTGTTGTCTGCTAAGCATCAATTGAATAATGACTTTTTGTAACTAGCCACAGTTTTTGCAAATATTTCCATCATCATTTTTTCAAGGCATCTTAAATAGAAGTTTCTATTAAAAACCTTCACCACTAGATATAAGGAAGTGATACCGTAACCATCAAACTTAGAGGCTACTTGTACAGTTTTCCCAAGAACCCTGAGTAAGTGAGTAAAGTATATTTATTAAAGAGTAACAAGGATTTCTGATTAGCGGTTAGCCATGGAAACATCACAATAACTTAAAAAATAATAAAGTGAGTTGAGCCTAAAGATACCTTTCTATTCTTTCCCAATGGTACCATCCACTACATACTAAAAATGATTGATTATATCATATCTTTATATAGGCCATGTCCTCTTAAGTACCCCTTACATCAGGACAATCTACAAGGAATATATAAAGGAAATTCATCCTCTAACATAAATACCATCCCAATCAAAAAAGAAAAGAAAAAAATGTGTTTTTTTTAACTGTCCCCCCATCTTCTTGCACAAATCAATATTATATTAAAATATTAAAAGATGGAGGGCCAGTCTATGAGAGTGTAAGAGTCTAACCCACCAGGATACTGAACAGGTCTATTGGCAATGGGTACCAGCCTATGGTATGACTAGGTAAACCCTCCGGAGTACTGAACAGGCTTGCTGATAGTGGGGAATTCTACCTAGCAAAGATGATAATCTGGCAAAAAAATAATAAGAAGAAATTCCTAAATATTAAAATTGTCATAATGTACGACATTACTTGTAGACAAAGATGACATGAAATATGTATGGTTAATATAAGGTTAATGAACTTCATAAATTTTCCATTGGGAACTAACTTTGAGACTATCTCAAAACTCTCTCGCCTACCTCTTCTTATCTATATGTAGGATATTCTATCCTATAGGTGGGGCCATATTCTAATCATCTTGTCAGATCGATATGTGAAATTTATCTCTACACTTAAAAAGTTGCAAATCTTCAGCTATTGGGAGAATTGACTGGTTTCCTATATTTTTTATTGTGAGGTGTCACAATACTTAGGAGTGGGGGAGGGATTTCATGAGTTGACAAATGAAAACACTTCATATCTATGATCCATGAGAAGAAGAAGTGGAATCTTTAAAAAAAAAAATATGTTGTTTGCATGATACAGACTATTATATCAGTAGTTATTTTATTTTGAAATACTAAATATCCCTTGTGTGTTATAAATTGTTGTACATTTCTTTGAAAGACCACTTAACTGGTTTTTCTTTATAGACTGTTCATTACATATTTTTTATTACATGCCTTATAATATGAAATATAGAAGAGTAGATTGTGTGAGAATGATGGAAAAATAAGTCATAATGGAACACTCTTATCTTGTCTCTGCTCCTGTTCACTATGACTGTCAAAAGTGTTTTAAGACTAAATGCTATGAATAAAACATCCATTACAAGATGAACAAATTTCATTTCGCAGAGGAATACCATATGGAGTGCCATATGGAGTGTCGTATGGAGTGCCATTTGAAAGACCATATGAGGTTCCATATGAATGAGCGGATGATGCAGCATATGAAGTATCAGACGAGGTGTATACAGACAGTAAATGACCATGATTCCAGCTAACCAAGAATTGTTTGAATTTATTTGGCTATTTAGTTGTATGATGAGTTAGTTAAATGGAAATTGAGAATTAAATGATACAATTATTAAACATTTTTATGATCAAATGTCCAAGTTGAAGACTTGGACATTGATCTAACTCCTTCATCATTATGATTGCCTCCCAAAAGATACTCTTCGAATTCGAAATCAGTGCACTCATAATCACACATGGCAACATGTGTGTGATGAATTCATCATTGAATTCAATCGTTTCCACCTTGGGAGCATTCAAAAACAAAGGGATCACTCAAATTGTTATCCCATTTATGCATTGTGCTCATCCTCTGCTCAATTTTGTTTTCCCTCTACTTAATCACACTCATCCTCTGCCTAATTGCGCTCGTCCTCTATCAAGTTCTTCCCTCTATTCATTCTCCACACTGTCACCATGCCCAAATGATATGATATTCCCTCCTATGCTGACCTCTTTTATATCCCTGAGTTCGCACAATGTAGGGAGGTATTATTTCGCACAGGGTGGGGACCATTCTTGGCCCATCTATAGGGCCACAATGACAACGTTTCTCTACAATTCTCCTTGGGATTCGATGGAAGGATGGTGCATGTGGGTTCTCTCACCTTCGTGGTCTCTAAGGAATCAATTTCATTAGCCACAAAGCTTCCAAGGGTTGGAGATCACTGGTTCAAACACCACCAGTTGCCACAAGCGATCTACAACAAGGTGTTTAAACCTAAGTTTTAGAATGTCTCTAGAGCTAAAGGATACTCCAAGGTGTGGATTAACAATGAGCTAGTTAAACCTCTGATAGTCATCACTAGAATTATCACTTGAAAAGGTAGATATTTTGTTTTTAAAGCCTGCCATTCTCAATTATTAGCTAATTTTAATTCAATAAGCCATTTAATTTCCCTTTTTACTTCTTTAAAAGTCTTGAGAAGATGTCTTCCCAAGTATGAAAGAATGTGGCCAATCCCCATAATATCCTATTCCACCATGACCTCATCAAATTTCTTGTTACAGCCGAGTTGAAAAAACAGGGGAAGACATGGGATGAGTTCATTTACCAATTTTGAAACCCCCATCTTACAATCAAGACTAGTAATAAAACACTTGATCTAGGGATTGTTACTCCATCAAAACCCCATTCTTCAAAGACTCCAAACCCTCCTACTCAAGCTATCCCTTTACCGGAACAAAATACCAAGAAACTTGTTGATACCCCTACAACCTCATCGGGCAAGAAGAGTAAGAAGCCTATTGATAACCCTCCAATGACCTCAACATTTATTGATCCTGCACCCAAAAAGTTACAAGAGGTAATTCAACAAGACTTCCCTGTATTCCCCACAATTAGGAGAGGGGCTAATCGATTTAAGAGAGTATATTTTCACAAAGGTTCCCAAAATACAAGAGGAAAACCTTATGAAAAAACCCCAAGAACTTCGAACCCTATCCAAGTATCTTCTGATCTTGAAATCCCTCATAAACGACTTAGGGAAGTGTCTGCAGAAGAATTGGAGACTCATAGAGAGACAAACTCTGAACCCATTTCCCCTTATAAATCCCCTATTACTCCTACCTCACATATGCCTATACCAGATCCCAAAACTGATATAATTTCTACATCCTTCAAGGGATCCAATCCCTCCTTTAAGATATTTGATCATACTCCAGCCATTGAAAAGTTACAAGAGAAACATTTTCTGCTGCTGCAACAATTGGAAGAGAGGAAGACCATGGATAGAGATATCCACCATGACAATGCAATACTACAAGAAAAGGTGAATTACCTCCAAAGGTTGGTTGAACAAATGACTAATGACAATCATAGCCTTCATGCACAATTGAAACACCGCAAGAGGGCCAAGACAAAGTCTTTAGGGAAAGAAGTTGCTAAAGCTAATCCATCCCCTAATTTGCAAGTCTATTCATATTGGGCAATTCATTTTTGTTTGCAGTTGGACCTACAAAATCTTAGGTGTGGGGGTAATGTTGGGCTTGTGATTTGGTTAATTAATGATGTTGATTAAATCCTTTTTGACCGGTATTATATATGTATTAATAACCACTTTGAAGAAGTTTTGAAGGATTTCATATCAAATCATCATAGCTTATATCAGGTACATGTAATTGATGTTTTGTGATGTTTTTGAGTTTAATTCAATTTGATTTAATGATTTTCAGAAGATGTTGTGCGATTTGTGTGTTAGAGGGAAAAAATGCAAGGTGTTTTTCCATCCAGTAGATCATCCAATACTTCATCTGACACTGCATCTAACACTAAAAACGTGGGCGAGTTGGTGGTTTTTATATCGATGGCCTGTGTTGGGAAAATCAACAACATGGGTTTTTTTCACCTTCGTGGCCTCCAACTACTGAGCTCTTGACATCTTAGATTAAGTTATTATGTTGAGAATTGAGTGGCTCATTCAGTTTCTAGAAGCCGAAGGTAGTTGTAGCGTATTTAATGAAATTCGCCATTTTTAGATGAGGTCGACCCTTCCAATGGTCAACCTCTCGAATTGGAACTATTATAAATACCACAGCAGTGGTCAGAAAAACTGTCAACGATTGTTAGAATTGTTTTGATGTTTAATTCAAGACATTTCCATAAACTTGTGCTAGATTGTGCTTTTAATTTAATGACCAAAACCTTGTTCATTTAGCTCATTGTTTGTTTTTTAGGAGTAGCCACGACCTGCTAGGGGGACCACCATTGGTTTGGGTGAATACTTAGATAGTTATCTTGTGTATTTTAGTTGTGCAATTATCATTCCTATTGGATTATTGAGAGGGGGGTGAATCCATAATAGAGAAATTTAATCATTTTTCACGATAAAATGCAAGTGTTATATCAATGTAGCATTATCATCCAATAGTTGTAGAGTAAATAAACAATGAAAAAATGAGTAATCACACACATACACAATACACCAGTGTCTTACGTGGAAACCCAAAGCATGACAAAACCACATAATTCTTTTTATTATATGTATTTAAGAATTACATTCATTGGAAGCACCAACTTCTTTTGTTTTCCAGCTGCAACTGGAAGGAGGCTCCAACCCCCTAGTTTCTCAGACTACAACCTGAAGGAAGCTCCAACTCCCCAATTCTCTGGCTACAACCAGAAGGAGGCTATAAACCCCTATGTTCTTCGACTACAACCTTTCAACCAAAAGGTGGCTACAACCACATGTTCTTTCCCCATCCAACCACCCTGACGTAGAAGTAGAATGATGGAACTACTGTCACACTATCACTATGAGATATACTATTGTAAACCTATACCAATCAACCTGCACCAAACAACCTGCACCAAACAACCTGTACCAATAACCTAAACCATGCATCAACCATGCATCAACCTGTACCTCAACCTGTAATCAACATGTACCATAAACAAGTGCATCAACCATGCACCAACCTGTACCAAACAACTTGTAGTCAACTTGTACCATAAACAAGTGCATTAACCATGCACCAACCTGTACCATGAACAAGTGTATCAACCATGCACCAAACCTATACAAATAACATGTCACAACAACCTGTCCAAACAACCTATCACAACAACCTGCCTCATTAATATTATCAACCAAATCATATCTACTCACCAAGATCAATCACCAAGAAAACTCTCAAATATGTGCATCAACCAAGCATAACACAACAACTAATAATCATCACCAAGATCAATATGTGCTTCTAATAATATACCAATACAAGTATGTTACATCATCCATAACCATGTGTCAACAATAATACTAACAAGTGCCTCCAACCATGTACCAATTATGTACCAATCATGTATCAACTACTCATCAACTATGACTCATCAATATGTACCAACATCATCAACTATACAACTCATGTATGTGCCAACTCATCAACTACTTGTCTCAACCATGTACCAAAAATGTACCTCAACCAAAATTCCTCATCAATTTCATCATCCAAATATGATTTTTAACTCTGTAATAGACCAAGTGTATATGATCACATACCTACAAATCTTCCTTAACTTTAACAACAAGAGACTAGCATTTTCATCAAAATTTGTTTTAGTCTCACATGACTAGTTTTGGATTAGTCAACAACCCTAACTTGAAATAATAATAACTATGTACCTGTAATGAATAAATATCTGAAAATAGTACACAATGTTCTTCAGTGTGTTTTATTCAATTCCTCCAGGTTTCACTACTTGGAACCTCTCAGAAAAGGAGTTATAGCAAAAATGACATACCTTGTTGAATTCTGGCTTATTCTAGAGAGAGAACTTGTAGAGCATGCCTCGCACGGAATATTTGTTGTATGGATTTGAATATTTTACATAGAATAATACAGACTGTACTATAACCAACACATTTTTTCTTACTTAATTTGGATATGTTGTGAAGATGTTATGATTTTTTTACCCAAAACACATGTTTTAGACTAGTTTCAAGACTAGCCACAAACCATATTTTCCACGGAGTCCACGGAGTGTAACTCCAAAACTACAATGACCCACAAGATGAAATTCATACCACAACTACTTGGATATGGTTTCTCAATGGCCTATCAATTTCAAGGTATGAATCATTCTATAAAAAAAAGTTATTGTGAAAATGGTGAGATGACCTGTAAATGGCATACCTTAGAAAGCATCATCAAAAGAATTTATCCTCCCTTGAATTTTGGCCTTCTTTACTTCACCTTCTCTATGAAATTCGAATTAGATATCCTTTGGTTACCTCATTCACCTATATATATTCAATATTCTCAAGTGTGATATAAAATGAGAGAGACTTTCCTCTTATTTATACTTTCATGTAGCTTCCTCAAGGGGTTACCTTTTAACCATCTTAACCCACTTTCCTTATTTTAGGGTTAACCAACTTCTAACCACTTATCTAATTAATAATTTATCCATTAAATTTATTATTTAAATAATTTATTTTGTATCCACTTTGACTTATAGTACACTAATCACTTCACTTTACCTCAAGGGGTTACCTTCTAACCATCTTAAACCACTTTCCTTATTTTGGGGCTAACCCACTTCTAACCACTCATCAACTTAGTAATTTCTCCATTAACTTTATTATTTAAATACTTTATTTTATATTCACTTTGAATTATAGTACACTCATCACTTCACTTTATTATTTACCTTCTAAAAATCTCTTAAACCGCTTTGACTACTTTGACCTTTTGGGGCTTCTAGATGACTCATGAGGGTTCTCCAACTTCACATAGACATAACTCTCTAACCGTGAGGATTTATGTGACGTTCTGCATACCAATGGAAATTGCATGAAATTTACTATCCATATAAAATAGTATTACCTATATATATATATATATATAATCATATTGTTATCCATCAAACAAACTTGGGTCCATTACCCAAACCTGGGTTCTCCAACTTCACATGGCCATAACTCTCTAACCGTGAGGAGTTATGTGATGTTCCACATACCACTAGAAATCAAATGACATGTACTATCCATATAGAATAGTCTTACCTTAAAATATATTAAAACACATACCATTATACATGAAACAACCTTGGGTCCATTACACAAACCTTTGTGCTACCGTAATTCACTACCAGACTTTCTCCAAGGGTTGACATCAATCACTAAGGGTTGACATAAATCTACAATATCACTCTCCAATGGTTGACGTCAATGAAAACCAAAAATCCATACCAACTGTCCATCAAACTAAGCCAATTGTATGCCAATATCCCCCTTTGACATTTATGGCAACACGAACATTGATAGAAACACTTAGTCGTGATAACATTCATGCTTATACTCCTCATAAATGTTTCTATCTATCCCCCTTTGACATCAATGGAAAAGGGCATCTCCCTTTGGGTCTGCTCCCCTGATTGAACTCTCCTTGGGATACTTCCCATGTCTACATGCCTCTGTTCTCTCTCTCTAAGCATTTCTATCATGCATCTGATAAATATCTCCCCCTTTGTTATCAATAGAAAAGGTATCTTTCCATCCGAGGTTTCTCCCCCTAACTAAACTGTCCTTGGGGATACTCCCCCTGACTGAGCTCTTCCTGAAACTAATCTCCCAACCTGAAATTTCCTCTTTATGGTGCTTCCTCATGTAAATCTAAGACATATAAGATAATCATTCAAAAACATTCATATTGGAGTAGAAATTACTCCAAGTCTCTGGTGAAGATACTCAAAGGCTTCCCTTGGAAGAGGTTTTGTAAATATGTCTTCCACTTGTTCTTTTGTTCCCACATATTGAAATATGATGTTCTTCTCTACAACCTATTCTTGTAGAAAGTGATACTTGATTGGAATGCTCTTCATTTTGGAGTGCATCACCGGGTTCTTTGAGATATTGATGGAACTTGTATTATCACAATAGATTGGAATGGGCTCATAATAATCAACATGTATATCTATCAGAGTTTGTTTCATCCATAGAACCTGTGTACAACATGTTCCCCCTACAATATACTTTGCCTCAACTGTAGATAAATATATTGATGATTGTTTCTTTCTTAGCCATGATACTGAACACTCACCCAAGTAGAATGTTGCTTTACCGGTGTTTCGTTGATCATCAATGCAACCTATCCAATATGCATCTGTGTAGGAAATAAGTGATAGATCCCTTCCTTTTGGATACCATAATCCAAACTCTTTTATTCCTTTGAGATATCTGAAAATCCTCTTCACTACTAATACATGTGATTCCTTTGGTGCTTCTTGAAATCATGTCACCTTTCCAACTTCCTACATTACATCTGGTCTGGATGTTGTCACATATAGTAAGCTACCAATCATTGAGTTGTATTTCCTCTAGTTTGTAGACTTTGAATAATCATCTTTTCTCAACTTGCAACTCATTTTCATAGGAGTGGTAACTAGTTTGCAATCTTCCATTCTGAACCTCTTTAGCATTTCTTTGATATACTTAGTTTGAGAAATAAAAATTCCTTGGTTTCTTTCACATATCTGAAGACCCAGAAAGAAGGATATTTCTCCAAGTAATGACATTTCAAATTCATTATGCATATCCTTTGCAAATTTATGGCTTAACTTGTCATTAGTACTTCCAAAAACAATATCATCAATATAAATTTCAATTGATAAAATACTACCTTGAGTTACCTTGATGTAGAGGTTGTTGTCTGCACTTCCTTTCCATAGTTCATAGAGAGTTTTTTCATTATTGTTTCTGATCATTACTCTATTTTGAATGTGAACTGTTGTATGCAGTGCATGTGTCCAAAACAATCTGTCAATTTGGAATCCATTAGCATTGTTCGAGCCATTTCCTTTGTAATTATCATCCATTATGATTATGTTCCTTTGTCTCTGAATCACTCTCTAAACCAATCTATGAATCCATGCTCTCGTCCACTTTCATATATATATCCAAACATGCTAAGTATTCTTACAAATCCATCTATGTCCATACTGTCCAAGACTCTACTTGCGCAACTTTCCATAATGATGACCCATTTATTACTATACTATCATAAAGTATTGATTAATCTATCAAACTATACTTCTGCTAACTAATTTCTCTAGATCTGTCTTCTCAAACTTTGCAAGCTACTCAAAGGATAGTTCTTTGGTCTATCACAACTATTGCATAGACTCCCCTTATCTAATATTCATATTACCCAGGAGTATCTAAGTCGGATGGCTCAGAACAATTCCTTCTCTGATGTGTATTCATCATCATATTCATTGGTAGATTCATCATCTCTCCAAGCTCTGACTTCTTTATTTCTATCTATGGATTCATCTTTCATTAAAATACCTGAAAGTACAATCTCTTGAACCTATTCCTTATTTACTTTTCCATCTTTTATTTCATTTATTTTCCAAACCTTTCTATATCTGACATCCTTCTTTTTCTCTGTAGATTTTTCTTCATCTCGTTTTATTTCCAATCTCGTGATCTTTGGGACTTGGTCTTTGTTCACATGTTCTTCTTATTTTCTTATCAATACTTTCTTATATATGATATCAGTGTCCTCTTTCATGGAAGTATCGATCATGCTTCTACAATAATGAGCAATGTGTCCATAGTTATGAAATTTGTAACATCCAATGTTACGTGGGGCCACATAGGAATTTCTTGCTTGAACATTTCTTTTATAATCCCTGCAATCTACAACATTTTGTCCAAAGTTAGTATAATAAAAAAAATGACCATAAAAAAAATTTGCATACCTAGGAGTGAATGATATTGTTTGTGGTGTAGTCCTTATGAATTTCTTCCTCGACTAATCATGATCATGGTTTAAGCTTCTTTTTGTCTTGAACATGGATGGTCTTCTTGAAGATGTATCTTTATTATTTTTCTTAGATTATGGTTGACCATGATTCATTCCTTTGATTACTTATGCATAACTCTTTCTATTTTCTTCATTCTTCTTTTCTAGCAATGTAGAGTGCTTCTCTTCATTCTCTACAACTGATGTGGATGTTTCTGTCTCTTCAATGTTCTTGTTGAGCTTGACGATTTTGACTCTTAGTGTGACAACTTCTTCTGCAAGATTCTCAACCTCTTCTTCTTTCTTCATTATCTGAGACTTCTTGACCTCTTCTGGTCTCTTTTCTTCTTCAAGTTGGATTTTCAATGTAATTATTTCTTCTTCCAGGCTTCTCTCTTCTTGACCAAACTCTTCCTTAAGTTGGTTTAAGTCATTGATTCTTTCCTTGAGATGATCCATCAATATCTTTTCTATATTTTTCGCTTCTTCCTTTTGTGTTGCTAGGTTGGCTTATAAACATTTCTTTTGATATTCTATAGTTTATTCAATTCTTCTAGCCTCTTCTAGTTGAGCTCTTAAATTCTTGATGACCTTTTGATCTTTTTTGAAACCTTGAACACTTTTCTTTTACTTGATGATTTTTTCTCTATAATCAACTTCTTCTTCTTCATACTCTTCCTCTTCTAAATATTTCTGACATGATGAGAATATTTCTTCTTGTTATGTATATGCATATTCTTTGGCATTTTCTGAATCTCTGATGGGTTAAGAATATATGTCATGTAACTTATCCCAAATTTATTTGGCTGATGAACATTTACCAGCCTTTTCTCTTACCAGATTAGGTAATCCTTCCCAGATGAAATTCATTTCTATTTTGTTATTCTTCTTCAATTCCATCTTGGTTGCAGTCTTTTCCCTTTTTGAACTATCATATCTTGTAACAACTAATAGACAAATATAATGTCCATGTTCCTGTAAAAATACTTTCATCCTTATGCTCCAAATCTCATACTTAAAACCATTATGACCATTAAACATTGGTACTCCATTCTCAGAATAATCCATGATCTCCTTCCAGTGGTTAAACTGTTTCCTAAAGGAACCTTCTCTGATACCAATTGTTAGATTACTAAGAGGGGGGGTGAATCAGTAATAGAGCAATATAATCCTTTTACACCATAAAATTCAAGTGTCATATCAATGTAGCATTATCATACAATAGTTACAGAGTAAATAAACAATGAACAAATGTGAAATCACACACATACACAATACACCAATGTTTTACGTGGAAACCCAAAGAGGGAGAAAACCACATAATGTGTTTTATTATATGTCTTTAATAATTACATTCATTGGAAGCACCAACTTCTTTTGTTTTCCAACTACAACTGGAAGGAGGCTCCAACCCCATAGCTTCTTAGGCTACAACCTAAAGGAATCTCCAACTCCCCAATTCTCTGTCTACAACTAAAAGGATGCTACAACCCCCTATGTTCTTCGACTACAACAAGAAGGTGGTTACAACCACATGTCCTTGCCCCATCCAACCGCCCTGACGTAGAAGTAGAATGATGAAACCATTATCACACTATCACTATGAGATATACTGTTGTAAACCTGTACCAATTAACCTGCACCAAACAACATGTACCAATAACCTAAACCATGCATCAACCATGCATCAACCTATACCTCAACCTGTAATCAACCTGTACCATAAAGAAGTGCATCAACCATGCACCAAACTGTACCAAACAACCTGTAGTCAACTATACCAAACAACCTATAGTCAACTTGTAACTCTATAATATACCTAGTGTATATGATCACATACCTACAAACCTTCCTTAAATTTAACAACAAGAGACTAGCATTTTAATCAAACTTTTCTTTTGTCTCACATGACTAGTTTTGGATTAGTCAACAACCCTAACTTGAAATAATCATAACTATGTACCTGTAATGAATAAATATCTGAAAATAGTACACAATGTTGTTCAGTGTGTTTTATGCAATTCCTCCAGGTTTCACTACTTGGAACCTCTCAGAAAAGGAGTTATAGCAAAAATGACATACCTTGTTGAATTATGGCTTATTCTAGAGAGTGAACTTGTAGAGCATGCCCCGCATAGAATATTTGTTGTATGGATATGAAAATTTTACACAAAATACTATAGAATGTACTCTAACAAAAAAATATAGTCTTACTTAATTTGGATCTTTTATGAAGAACGTATGGCATTTTTACCCGAAACACCAGTTTTAGACTAGTTTCAAGACTAGCCACAAACCCTATTTTCCACGGAGTGTAACTCCAAAAATACAACGAACCACAAGCTTAAATTTGTACAATATCTACTTGGATATATTTTATCAATGGCCTATCATTTTCAAGGTCTGAATCATTTTATAAAAAAAAAAATTATTGTGAAAATTTTGAGATGACCTATAAATAACATACCTTAGAAAGCATCATCAAAAGAATTTATCCTCCGTTGAATTTTGGCCTTCTTTACTTCACCTTATCTCTTAAATTCATCTTAGATATCCTTTGGTTACCTCAGTTACCTTTGTATATTCAATATTCTCAAGTGTGATATAAAATGAGAGAGCATTGCCTCTTATTTATACTTTCATGTAGCTTCCTCAAGGGGTTACCTTTTAACCATCTTAACCCACTTTCCTTATTTTAGGGTTAACCAACTTCTAACCATTGGTCCAATTAGTAATTTATCCATTAAATTTATTATTTAAATAATTTATTTTGTATCCACTTTGACTTATAGTACACTCATAACTTCACTTTACCTCAAGGGGTTACCTTCTAACCATCTTAAACCACTTTCCTTATTTTAGGGATAACCCACTTCTAACCACTTGTCAACTTAGTAATTTCTCCATTAAATTTATTATTTAAATAATTTATTTTATATTCACTTCGAATTATAGTACACTCATCACTTCACTTTATTATTTACCTTCTAAAAATCTCTTAAACCACTTTGACTACCTTTTGGGGCTTCTAGATGACTCATGAAGATTCTCCAACTTCACATGGCCATAACTCTCTAACCGTGAGGAGTTATGTGGCGTTCCACATACCAATGGAAATGGCATGACATGTACTATCCATTAAGAATAGTATTACCTAAAAATATATCAAAACTCATACCATTATCCATCATATAAACTTGGGTCCATTACCCAAACCTGGGTTCTCCAACTTCACATGGCCATAACTCTCTAACCGTGAGGAGTTATATGACATTCCACATACCACTGGAAATGGAATGACATGTAATATCCATATAGAATAGTATTACCTTAAATTATATTAAAAATTATACCATTATACATTAAACAACCTTGGTTCCATTACCCAAACCTTTGTGCTACCGAAATTCTTTACTGGACTTTCTCCAAGCATTGACATCAATCACTAAGGTTTGACATCAAACTACAATATCACTCTCCAATGGTTGACATCAATGAAAAGAAAAAATCCATACCAACTATCCATCAACCTAAGCCAACTGTCTGACAATTTCTTCCATTTTTGGTTGTGTGTGTTTTTATCATTTTACATGTGTATTTGTTGTTCATTACTTAATTGTTTACATTTCCTTTTTGTAGGTTGCTTGAGACAATTGTTAATATGTTTTGTTTTTTAATGATTAGTAAATAGCTTGCAAGCTTAGCTACTAACCTTCTTGTGTGATTAAATGCTAATTTGAATTTCTGCAGGTTGAAATAGAATAGTTAAAACAAAGTATTGAGTTAATACAGAGTACCGAGTTTCTTTGGCAATGTTTCGATGGATGAATAGTTGCTAATTTTAATTTTAATTCTCAGTTTTCTTATCTAGTTTGCTTATCAATTTTTTTGTACTATGTTGAGGTAGAAATAGAATTTAAATTATGTTTTTTATAAGCATTTTAACTTGTAATTTGAATTGTTAATAATAGGATTCGCTGAGTTTATTTCCTGAAATTTCCATTATAGATTTAAAATGCAATTTTAAATAGAAGTTTGAGTTTGAGTTAATTTTTTTGTTACAAGTCTCTAATTGTGTGAATTTGCTTATATTAGTGTAAAGGTGCATTTGAATTAAGTAGAATAATGTTTTCTTATCATTAATTATTAATGCATAAATTGAGAGATCATATGGATTTTCAAGATAATTGATATGTCTTCTATGATGGCTAAGCTCTCATTAGATTGCTTGATTCATACCTTTCATTTCACTATAGAATTTAATATTGAATTTATTCCTCTTGAGCTATCACTAATTTTTAGATGCCATCATGATGACATAAGAGACTGAAGACATAATCATCATATTTGAAGTTTCTTGTTATTGTAGTTTAAGAATAGTTGTTGATTAATCTTTGAATATTGTCATGATGCTTTTAATTAAATAGGTTAAGATTTCCCTTTACAGATTAGTAGCAATTATGAGTTTTATCTTAATAACAGAGTTCACTTGCTTAATAGTTTTGATTAGTTGCCCGTTGAATAATTTGATTAGTTTACTTGATGAATACATTTTAATAGGTTAGTTGTTTGCTTGTTTACTTGTTGCTTCTCATTAATTTGAATAGATTGATTAGATTAATTTGTTTTTGTTGTTGGTCATAAAGTTGAATAGATTAAATAGATGACTTTGTTATATTAATTAACTTAACTTTTGTAAATTAGGGTTTGTTGGATTACTGAGAGGGGGGGTGAATCAGTAATAACGTAATTATAATCCTTTTTCTTCAAATGTTATATCAATGTAGAATTATTATCCAATAATGAGCAGTAATAAATAAACAATCACACACATGCACAGTACACCAGTGTTTTACGTGGAAACCCAAATCGGGAGAAAACCACATAATGATTTTTCTTATATATCTTGAAGAATTACATTCATTAGAAGCACCAACTTCCTTTGTTTTCCAGCTACAACTGGAAGGAGGTTCCAACCTCCTAGTTTCTCAAGCTACAACCTGAGGGAAGCTCCAACTCCCCAAATCTTTGGCTACAACCAGAAGGAGGCTACAACCCCCAATGTCCTCCGGCTACAACCGGAAGGTGGCTACAACTGCCTGTCCTTGCCTCGTCCTGCCACCCTGAAGTAGAAGTAGAATGATGGAACCACTGTCACACTATCACTGTGAGATATATTGTTGTAAACCTGTACCAATAAGTCTGAACCATGAATCAACCTGTATCTCAGTCTATAATCAATATCTACCATAAATAAGTACATCAAACATGCACCAACCTGTAATCAACCTGTACCATAAACAAGTGCATCAACCATGCACCAACCTGTAATCAACATGTACCTTAAACAAGTGCATCAACCATGCACCAACCTCAACAAAAATCCATCATCAATTTCATCATCCAAATCTGATTTGTAGCTTTGTAATAGGCCTGGTTTATATGATCACATTCCTGCAAACCTTCCTTAACTCTTAAAAACAAAAGACTAGCATTTTCATCAAACTTGTTTTTAGTCTCACATGCCTAGTTTTGGATTAGTCAACAACCCTAACTTGAAGTAATCATAACTTTGAACCTATAATGTATAAATATCTGAAACTGATACACAATGTTA